>JASCZI010121698.1:0-10899 GCA_036250425.1 Stylosanthes scabra | reverse complement strand
TGCTATTTCTTATTTTTGCTCTTGTTATCGATACTCAACCATTGCAACCCCGATATTTTCACAACCATTCGCGAGCCACAATATTTCAATTCCTAGGGAGAACGACTCGAGTTTAATACTCGGTATTTTTAATTGGTTGCAAGCTCTGTGACACCTTTCTTGTTGATGAAACCCTGCTGTCAATCTTACGATTGGTTTGGATTCCTCTACAACGATACTCTGTGTTTTAAAAAATCAAGGAATTCCGAACTGGTCGCAAGAGCGGCCGCGGGGCGTCTGTCAGTACCTATGTCACAATCATCAATAGACTCACACTCTACACCACCATCTATCACCGTCAATAATCCAACCAACACTGAAGAAGAGGTGCAAGGGGGAAGAAGATGAGGAAGAACAGATCAACCAAAATGCCACCACCCACAGGACAAAGATTTGTGCCAAATGATGATTCGTCTAAGCCTCCATTTGTTTATGTCCTGGTGGACCAAGAAGACTATTCTGATGAGGATCTAGGTTATCATTGCTATGAATCAGAGGAGCTAAATAACATTGCAAGGGATGACGATAATCAACCACATGCGTTCCCGCAAGGGAATCCGGATGCCCCTACAAGGGAGGTCCTACTAGAGTTGGAGATGGAGTTCAAAACAATCAAGACATTTCAAGGAGCTGTTCGGAAGTTTAACATACATCTAGGCAGGAACATTTTTTTCCAAGGATGGATTTTGAAAGATGCAAGGCCATCTGGGACTAATCCCATGCCTGATTTGAATAGTTTTTTGTTCATAAGGGTATATGTTTGTTTGGACGCTTGCAAGCAGGGTTTTTTAGGTGGCTGCAGACCCTTCATTGGATTAGATGAGACATTTTTTAGAAGAGTATTATGGCGGGCAATTGCTAATTGCATTGGGACTAATGCGAATAACCACATATTTTCCATCGCTTATGCTATAGTGGAGTCTGAGAATAAAAACAGTTGAAAGTGGTTTCTAGAGCTGTTGCAAGATGACATTGGCGATCATAGAGTGAACGGTTGGAATTTCATGTCAGACATGCAGAAGGTATGCTATTAATCTCTTAGATTTGATTTTATCTTATATGAGGATTATGGATATATTGCTACAGAATATATAAGTGTTTAGGATTTTATACTTGATTAGAATTATATTTGAATAGGCTGATTGCTCTTGCTGCCATGTGGTGGATTCCATGTTAGATGAGAATAGTAGTGTATGTTGATGCATACTTAATTGTAAATTATACTTATACTTGGTTAGAAATTTATACTTGATTTTATACTTATACTTGGTTAGAATTTTAAACTTGATTTTATACTTAATTAGAATTTTTAGTTTTGTGGTTTAGTCTAATTGTATTTTCTGATTGAATAGGTTGATTTTAGGGTGATTGCATTTTAATATGCATATTCTGATGCATTATAATATGACTTGTTAGGCTGATTGCATTTTCTGGGCTGCGTTTCATACAAATAAATTTACTGTGATTTGTACCCGGGTCTTATTCCGGCTGTTCAAGAGGTAATGCCAGGAGCTAACCACAGATTTTGTACAATGCATATTTGGGAAAATATTAAGAAGCAATGGAAGGATAAGGAACTAAAGATGACATTCTGGGCTTGTGTTAAATCTTCAACTCCTCAAAAATTCACGTTATCGATGGACAGACTTAAGAAAGTAAACCCCATGTATGGGAGTATCTGCAAAAGATAGCACCTCAGAAGTGGTCCAGGTCCCATTTCAGTGAATACCCGAAGATAGATTTCATGACAAACAACAATTGTGAGTCATTCAACAGGAAGATCAAGAAGATGACGGGCAAACTTATTATAACTATGCTGGAAGAAGTCCGGTGTTATGTCATGATGATTTTGGCTAGAAACAAGAAGGCGCTTGTGGGTTACATGGGAAGACTATGCCCTGTTTAATAGAGTAGGCTAGAGAGGGTAAAGAGAGAAAGAAATTACTGGAGACTACACCCATCCTGGGATGTCCAAGGCAACATATCTGAGGTTGAGAGGAATCCGATGAAGGTGGGTGTTGATCTGGGAAAGAGAATTTATACTTGCAGGATGTGGCAACTAACTGGCCTACCATGTAGGCATGCTTGTTTTGCAATTGCTTACCAAAACCAAAGACCCGAGGAGTACGCACATAATTGGCTGACAATTGGGGCTTACAACTCTGCTTATGAATGGACTATCCAACCTGTCCCAAGCTAAGAATTTTGGCAAACTGGCAACCATGCACCTCTACTGCCACCGGTTTATAGGAAGCCAATTGGAAGACCTACTCTGAAGCGAAATACTAGTAGGGATGGCCCTCGAATAAATCCTGATCTTCATAAAGCAAAGAGAAGATATGGCCCAATCACATGCAAATACTGCTTTAAGGTATATTTTCTATGTACGCTAATTTCAATCTGTGAACATAAAGTAACAATTAGCTATTATGCTTTGTCATATTTCAGACTAGACATAATAGTAGGGGATGTGACAAGAAGAAAGAAGCCATGGGAAGAGGCGATGCAGGAACGTCTGGGGCTCGTGTGCAAGGCCAAGAGACTAACCCAGAAGGACGTCGTGCTGACTTGGATGAGGATGCTACTAGAGAGCAAGAGGTATTTCGGGAGGAGACATTAGAAGAGGCCTTGCTGGTGCAGTCCAGAATGAGATACATGGTTCACAAAATTTATTTATGCTGTTTCTGCAGAACTTACATTATGTCGTGATAATTAGTGCATTGAGTAAAATGTTGTGTCCATTGCAGGAAGCTGAGGATACCTCTGCACCACTTCCCACAGCACCTCAGCCAACTCAAGTTAGGCCACCTAGACCCAAGAAAAAGGCTCCCAAGAAAAATCTCAAGAGGCCTCCACCCTTGCATCCTTCTCCTCTTAGGCCTCACCAACCAGAGGATGCTCCAAATAGGAATACAAATGGAAGCAACCAACCACACATCCACCACCAACTGTAACCCCACACACAATGCGAGGTGCAAGTTTGGGCACCACTTTTTGGTTTCAGGATTTCATGCCAACTCCAAGGACGGATGGTGGCGGCGCACGTAAATGGCCGTTGCCACATTTCAAGTACCAGCTTCCCCAACTATGCACCAAGGGGGCCTTCTGGCAGCAGCAACTCCACTCCAAACAATTAGCTAGTAATTATTGGGATATTTTGATGTAATGGAAGATACACATAAGATTTTCCTTTTTTGTGAATACCTAATCTATATGTGTTATGGTATTTTTATTGTAACAGAAGATACATATAAGACTTCCCTTTTTTGTGAATACATAATCTAGTTGGTATTAATCTAGTTATGCACAAGTTGCTGCAGGAGCTGTTGTGTATTTTGATTTGTAAAGATTACAAAAATACTTTAACTTATCACAGTGCAGGGGCTATTGTGTATTTTGATGATTGATGAAATGCTAGTGAAATGAAATAGGTTATTAAGGTATATAGTGTTCCCAATTGCATCTAGTAGGTCCAATTAGTTAATAACCCAAATTTAAAGGGAACTATTGACAAATTTTGTAACTTTTATGGTTATTTTTGTCAAACATTAACACTGCATTGGTTATAATTGTCAATTTTAAAATTAATAGTGGCTAGCTTTGTCAAATTCATACATCTTACACAGAAAATTCAGGATTTCATTCATCCAATCCATTTCATTCATTCATCCACATTTTTCATGAAACAAAAACTCAACATTTTCCATTAATCAAACCCAGAAATTGTCCCACCCTAACTTCTAATTGTTCCTCAATTGCACCATATTCAACCCTAAACAAATCAACAATAACAAAACAATGACAACCACCCATACCCTAACAGTTTTGATTTCTCCATGAATCTTCCTCATTTTCATTATAATCTTCAAATCAATCTCACGGGTGGCCCCTAACTGAGCAGCGTCCATGTCTTCTGCCTCAGTCCTAGAGGATTGCTTCTTAGTAGTTCTTCCAATTAAGGCTCGTGACAAACCCTCCCAACCTCCACCAATTTTATCCACCCACACAAAATACTTGCAGTCCATCATCTACAATATCAGGGTTTCGGGTGAGAAGAAGCTTGAAAACAAAGACCTATATGAAATAACTCAAATTACAACTTCTATTACCTTCCATAGAGGACAGCGAATGAACCATCTTCCAGGATTAGTCAAGGTTCCAGATTGTAGCAGCACCACACCCTACCCACAGAAGCATGTGCCTGAAATATTCTTCTCTTGCTTTCTCGTTGAGAACGAACCACCATCTCTATTGAAGCTTCCATTTGAAGCACATGGGATACTCCTAATGCGTCTGGACATTTAGGGTTTTTAACTTGGGAAAGAAATTGTGGAGGAAGAAGATGACGATGGGGTAGAGGAGAGAGAAGGGTTCCCTAACGCTTACAAAGGAAGAACACACCTTCTGGCCCCACCAAAAACCCAAGTCAACATTTAACGTCACACCTGACACACCCACTTAACGCCATTAAAGCAAGTTAACATTTGGTTAGATTTGTCATACGGAACCCATCTTTTGTGGGTAGAAAGTTCGTTTTCTTTTTTCATTGGTAGTTTTGTCAGCATCCGAAACTTTCATGGGTAGTTTTGGTAATTTTTCCTTTTGAGAAATATTTGCATAATCTTATAGTATATTTTAGGTTAAAACTGTATGTTTAAATAATGTTTATTTTTATTCAAATTTTTAACTATGTATTGAATTGGTCAAATGTACGATTATTTCATATGCTAAAAATATGAAAAACAAGTTTATTATATGTAATGATACATGAGTTGTAATTATTTCAAAACTTATGTGAATTGTGTTTATTCTTCATGACCATATTGAAGGGGTTGATCTAGATTCATTGATTTTTTTATAAGTCCTACATCTATTAAGAATAGAGACTTTGGGGAGAATCAACTTAAATGAGAGAACATAAAATGAGAAGACACTACATCCAACTAAAAATCTTAAGGTGTTAAGTTATGAATCTCTCATCTTATAAACTCTCCACTTCTCTTTGCTTTCTTTAATATAGGATAAACTTTAGTGCCTACTCACACTTAAAACACTTTAACCACAACAACAATTGCCTTAATGAATCTTAAAAAAAACCTTTTAAAATAATAAAACTAACAAAATCAATCACATCTAAAACTAACATTGCATAAAAATTGTTGACTTTGAAAGCGTGAAACTTTTATCATTTTGGAGTGTTACTATTGATTTAAAAAAAATTTGAATTGATTTAGAAGTGAAATTTACATTAAAAATTATAAAGGAAATCAAATTGATCTCACTTGATATTTTCTTGATGGAGAACTAATAAATTTTTGTGACTTATATAACTATTTTGATGGAATTATTAAAAGTAATATAAAATTTAAGTTGATTTAGAACTAAATATTGGAGTGACTGTCACATTTAATTTCATTAGGAAAAATATCAAAACTACCCGTGAAAGATTCGAGCACTGACAAAACTACCTATGAAAAAAGAAAACGAATTTTTTATCCATGAAAGATAGGCTCCGTTTGACAAAACTACCCAAACGTTGTTAGAGAGCCATTGACATTTGGATAGTTTTGGATGACGTTTTGGGTAGTTTTGTCAAACGAAATCCATCTTTCATTGGTAGAAAACTCATTTTTTTTTTATAGGTAGTTTTATCAACGTCTGAAACTTCTATGGATAATTTTGGTATTTTTTCCAACAATTATTTATGACATATGTTTCACAAATAATGTTAACGTAACATCTCAGTTCTCATAAACAAATGATTACAATTAAATTCTCTTAAATTATACTTTAATTACTTTCCAAATTTTTAAACAAATAAAGTTTTGAGTTTTTTCTTTGTTTTTTATATTTTAAAAATAAAAGATATACATATAAATCTTTGTTCTT
This sequence comes from Stylosanthes scabra, assembly GCA_036250425.1. Lineage (NCBI taxonomy): Eukaryota > Viridiplantae > Streptophyta > Magnoliopsida > Fabales > Fabaceae > Stylosanthes > Stylosanthes scabra. The sequence continues at coordinate 4,971 of JASCZI010121698.1, read as the reverse complement.
TTCTAAATAATTTTTTTAGATATATTAGGAGATCATCACTCAAACAATAATGTTGTCAATGAGTTCGATGTGAAAAAAGAGAGCATATATGCACTTCAATATATGACAATACAATCCTAAAAATGATTTGATGAATAAATTTTGTTCTCTTAACACAACCACATTCGGAACAACATTCATAAATTGCATAACTTCATAAAGAAGTGAAACAAATTATAGAATAAGGAATCAAACATTATCATGACTTGTCGTTATTGTGATTCATGAAATTTGCAGTTATGTATGTGGTGAAAAAAAATGGAATCATCTTCTAGTGACAAATTTTGGAATAAAGCTAAATTCACATAAATGCATAAATGTTGAATAATATAAGGGAATACAGATATAAGTATAATCATGCAACACCCAACAACTGAAAAGGACAAGAATGAACCCAAAAAGAGAGTTACACATAAAACCCAGGGAAAAAGGGATAGAGCAATAATGCTTCTTGTTCATTGTTTGTATGGAAATTCAGTGGGAGCATGTAGAATCAACTTTGGTGGAGGAAAATTGATTTTACAAAATTAATATAATTATATTATTGTGGCATCTAGCTAGAGAATTAATGTTAGTTAAAAAGAATAAATTATTGGTCTAAATTATTTTAGAAAAATTGTAAAAAATAAATTACTTTACTAATCTTCTCAGTGGTCGAGATTTTAAATAAAAATGATAAAAAAAAATTATATGTTTTGTGTGATTTTTCTGATGGTTTTGAGAAACAGTTGTAAAAAGTTTTCTGGCACACTTGTAATGATTGGATGAACTACTGTCATTAAAAATTTTGCGACAGTTTAAAACTGCTGCTATTTGACATTTTAAATTATCGCTAACTATAGAAGTATCGCAATATAACTTAAATATCTTCATTTCCTTAAAAAATTTAGAAATCCCAAATGGTATTAGTCCTTATCCTATAACATATACAGTATAGGGGAGGATCTTTATTGGAGTTCTCATTATATATAAACTCCTTGGATTTGGTATGTGTTTTAAATAATATGTTATAGTGGTTCCGATTAGTGCCCTATTAGTCTATTGTTAATTTGTTACCTATTCGTTAATCCCTTTGGTCATTGTTTGCTTCCAACACGGTTGAACTTTGAATTTAATTACTTCACTTGATCTTGAACTTACTAATGAAAAATAAAAAAACATATATACCTCGCAGTTTCAAAGACTGTAGAAATAGCAACACCCATTGACATAATTGCTTCTATATCTTCAATTTTGAAATATCCTCTCTGACTTTTCTGTCCTTTTATCTTGTCCCGTTGCCTATAATATCATGCTTTTACAATCATAATGCATTATTTATATTTATATAATAATTTTTATGTACGGCTTCATGAAATAGCAATGATATGTATTCTACGTGACAAATACATGGCGGATTATATTGTGTGGTGTTTATGATTACATAGGTTATAGTAACTAAATAAGTTTAGCAATATTTAGAAAGCAGTACTAAAGAGTCACCAAAAAAAAAAAGCAGTACTAAAATTAAAGTTATACTATTTTACATTTTAGTAACACTTTTTAAATTTTCAAATTAAAAAACTTTGATAAATAATAAAATGTATTACTTTAATTTTAACTATACTATTTAAGTATTGTGAATGTTGTATATCCAGCATAACTACAGTAGCTATAGACAGCTAGCAAAATAAGGATTTTTAAAAGATAAAAAAAGGAATCAAATATCTTTTTGACTAAAATAATTAAAATTTTATACTTATCGAAAAGAAGACTAAATAATCTAGTTAATAAAGAATTAAAATAATTTTAAATTTTTCAACAATGCACATTTAACATTTCAAAAGAATATTATACTAAGATTATAAAATAACAATCAAGTTATTTCCATGTGATTTCTAATATTATAGGTTAAAAGTATGAAATCAGTTATAATGGAATAACTTAACTGTTATATTGTTTCGTTGTTATAACATAACAGGTGAAATATTTAAAAAGAAAATAAAATAAAATAACATGACTTTTACCGCTGAACCGTCAATAAGTTCCATAACTTAATATATTTAAAATTTTAGAACTCCTAAAGGCATCAGTAAACTAAGACAATAAAATAACAGTTTCAAAAGCCTTTTTATCAACAATAGAGAGTGTCTAACTAATATTAAATAGAGTAATGATAGGTAATTATAATTTAAATTTATTATATTTAATTTAACATATGTAATTATATATAAATAAGTATTTAATTTAATAATAATGTATAAATAGAAACAAAAGTTAAAATAAAAAAATTATGATTAATATAGTTACGAAACTAATGGTTACTAATAGTCGTCGAGTGTCGATATATATGGTCAAAAATAACCATTTAAGGGTTTTTTTTCATCCTAAATTCTACGCCATCTATCTAAGATACTTTACAATGAGCTGTCGTTTTTTATTATTGAAGTTGTACTTTCGGTGTGAATTGACCATAATTATTATTCACCATCTTATAAAATAAAAATATATATAAATTAGGGAAAGAAATTAAAGTAAGAAAGTCTAGTAGTCCATTCTCCGACCAAGTTCCATGCACGAAAAAACTTAGTCAAAAATTAGACTAATGTCCTGTTTGACAAGTCACTTTTATTTTCTTCTGCTTCTTGTTTTTGTTTGGTGAAGTCTCTGTTTGATGCAAAGAATAAGCCTTGAAAGGCATATAAAAAGGACAATAATATCTATATCCAAATAATGCATAATAAACACTCTCACACACTTGTCAAGAATGTGCAGGGCTCTTAGCTAATAATATTGGTAAACATTATTATTATTATTTTTTCTATTTTTAAATAAAGATGGACAGGGAAAAAACATAATTTTAGCCGGTGACTTTTAAGAAAGTGAAGGCACAAAAGTCTTCATCTATGGCGAGTAGATCTAACCTTTTCTGATTATAATTATCGAATTTGAATTATTCTTCACATAAAATGCCAAAATTGCCAGGTCAGTGTTGGACTGGATTTTTTTTCTTTTGTCGAGATTAAATTTTTATAACTTTTGTTATTATTATACCCACTAATCTATAAGATTATTGGTGTTTCATCATTTAAATATATAATAATAAATTAAATTTGATATTGATATTTTAAAATTTATTTTAAGAATAATATTTAGTCCACTTTGTAATTTATGGACAATATATTTTTTATTTTAAATATGAACTATTACTTCTTGTTTTTTTTTTTTCAAGAACTAATAAATTAGAATTTTTAGGTTATTATTTCTCTTTGAAGAAGCAACAAAAATTTTATGACAACGGTGATAGGACGCTTGGTGGACAGCATAATAATCATGGCTCTTCTTGTTCTAGTTTAAGGGCGGAAACAAACTATTTTCAAAACACAAAATTTAAATTTGGAATTAAAAAATTAAAATATGTATCTTCTGATATTTGTAAGTGATTAAGTTAATTACTAACAAATATTACAATCATGCTTACATATGCAAAAAAGAAAAATCGCAAATACTCGTATAAAATATATTTTAAAATATAAAATCAGCTATGTTATATAAACACTAAAATTTAATTATCGAATTAGTTAATTATTTATATAAAAATATATGTTGATTTATTTAGTAGCTGGTGACTGTGGTATATACACTTCAAAAAATTGTAATATATACATAGTATATTGGTTTTTATACAAAATGCAAATTAAAATCGTGCAAAATAATATACATATTTATATTTATATACTAATTTAGTAGTTAATTTTTTTTATGTACACATAATTTTTTTTTGGATAAATATTATATGTCATTTGTCAACTTCAAGAAATTATCTCATGCTATACGCTTGATTTAATTTGTCGAAATAGGGATTTTGACATGCATATCTTTATTTGGATTTGTGATGACTAATTAATATAAGACAATGGTCAATTTGAATAGTGGGTCAATTACATTATCCACTTTGTACAGAATGTTCGTCAAGCAAGAGAGTCTTTCACATAACACACCAAGTTATTATAACTAAACAATTTCTTGGGGTTGCGGCTTGGTTTATTTTAAGATAAGCTAGCTATCAGCTTTGTAAAATGTTTTTTGGTGACAGAATATCAGCTTTGTAAATACTACTTGAATAACAATACCCAAAAAAAAATTGAATATATAAGTATAACAAATTAATTTTTAACTATTTAACATTAATTAATTTCTTAAAATAAAATTGTAAAAACTCTCATTTTTAAAAGATTTAGGATTAGAATTTAAGATTTAAAATTTCCCATTAAGAATTTGAAATTTAGGGGAAATTAAAATTTAAAATAAAAAATAATTTTAAGAAATTCACTAATGTCAGCTGAAAAAAGTTGGTCCTCTAATTAAATTCATATGAATTATTTTAGCAATTAAACTACAAATAACCGAATTTTGTTGTAAAAAATTTTGATTAACTCATGATCTTTGTTATATTAAGCAGCCTTTGTTCTATCACTTAAAACTCACCCCAATAAAATCCAAAGTTAATTAGCAAAAACCCACACGTTATAAACTTATTATATACGTCCAAAGTAAAGTAAGTTTAAACTTTGTGAATATGACAGAAATTCTACAAAGGCTGCTAAATAATAAAAACCTAGTTGGTTGTGTTGTGAATGATTGGGGCTGCGGCCACCAATTACTATGCGGCATTCTACAAAGGCTGCTAAATAATAAAAATCTAGTTGGTTGTGTTGTGAATGATTGGGGCTGCGGCCACCAATCACTATGCGACACTATGCCGCATAGTAAACCAATAAATCATGGCCATCCATTCCTAATCAAGTTACTATGTTGCATAGTAAATAAATCATAGCCGTTCATTTCTTTTCATGTAATAGTAAATCTTTTACTATAAATAGGGTTATGATTTCATAAGTTTTTCATATCCAGAAATCAATAAGAATTTCATATTCTTTCTCTCTATAGTTC
>JASCZI010121697.1:0-15145 GCA_036250425.1 Stylosanthes scabra | reverse complement strand
CATGGATTATATATATATATATATATATATATATATATATATATATATATATTAATGAGCTTTGGCTTGTTGATAATTTTTTGAAATTGAGATAGGCATATTCAATTTAAGTATAATACCAAGGTAAAAGAAGTGTTTATCCCTGGAATAATGTATTTTTATACTTTTAATCGTTGATCTTAATTGGTTTTAATTATAAAATATGTATGAGATAAAAATTAATGATTAAAAACACAAGATCATCTTAATTATACCTCAAACGCAACGCTACCCAAGATATATTCTATAGTTATTAATGGTTTCTATCACATTCTGAAAATCAGATCAAGTCGGATCAATCATGTTACCAAGAAAAAAATTTATTTGCAAAAAATCTAGTAAAAATTAGTGAATCGGTTTGGTTTTATTTGAAATTTTAATTTCATTTTCAAAAATAAGTTTTTATAAAAAAATCATTTTTAGAAAAAAAGATATAATATAAAAATATATTATTTTATTATATTTGATTTAACTTCCAATTAAACTCCAATTGAATTTCTAAAGTTTTAAACATTTAATTTTATCGATTTAATGATCTGTCTTATATAAGAATTTTGATTTTTATGGTTGTTACCTTGAACTTGTTAGGTATACATAGTAGTCCAATATTTAAAGAAAGGTGAAAACAAGACGAGTAAAACTTTGGTTTTAATGAGCTAGTTTTTTAAAGATTGTGTAATTGGTCACTCAATTCTAATATATTATTACCTACACATTTTTTGGTGTTAACCCAAAGTCCCATCTCGATGAGTATATTTAAAGTAGGATAAAAATGAAACGAGATGAGTGGGAGTTTTTCTTTCTTTATTTTTTAGGCACATAAATTGAGTCTAGTTGCATGAGTTAACAATCAACAACCATAAACATAAACCAGTTTTTGCAGCACTTTGAGACCAATGCGGCACTAAATTCGATTTTAAGATCAATGTGAATGAACAAACACCATTTAAATTGAAGTCCCATTTTAAGTGTCTGCCATATTGAAGAGATTTTGTCTCTCATTTGTTGGAGGAGTGAATTCCAATGGGCAGGTCAAAAAGTACCATGGAAACATGCATTGGCCCCTTAAACCCGGAAAAGGGTCTCTTTGTAGTAATGGAGTTAGGCAAAGGGAAAAGAAATGGTAATGATTTCTATCCACTTATTCCAATGAGGATCAAGTTCCAATCTTGTTTGTGGAAGGTTTATCTCCGAATGATGATGGTTTGCAGTTACTTTGTGAGGGCCATTATTTGATGATACTTGTCCACCACTTTGGACTAACATTGATTTGAAGCATTCATGATGTTACTAAAAAAGGGTAGTTGAAAGTTCATCTAGACTGCTGAAGGAATTTTTGATCAATCATTCGTTCATTCATTCACATCAACCATATGAAATGTCTAATTGATATGATTTGGATTTCATTTTCTCACAGCATGTACTAGACAAAAAGTGTTTCAAAAAACCTTGGTCAGGTCACTCGTTAGCTTAAACAAATGTCAAGGGTTCAAGTTTTACCTTGAATGTTGCAACCCATTAGCCAGCTATGAATCCTTAAATGGAGTTCAAATTCTTGACGGATCAGTCATTGATCTATTAGACAGAGGGATTTCGTGAGGGGGAAAATCCAGTTTGCATAACAGTGGGAAGAGGAGGAAAGCAACAGTATCAGCTGTTAATTTGAAATATGAAAGTTGAGGCTAATTAAGCTGGCAAATCAATATATATATTCTCCCCCATTCAGAGAGAAAATGTTAGATGATGCTTCATCTCAGCAATATTCTTAGTTCAGTTGAAACTTCAAAGCTTTAACCTCTAGATCTCAAGAGACAAAATTTACAAGTCAGCTAGCCATATAGACAATGATCTTTCACCTCACTCACTCAGTCACTACTATTTAACCAAAATAGTGTCACCTCCCAAAACATCTCATTATTGTAGAGGTAAAAGCAGAAGTCAGAAATCTCATTCCAGCAGATCCACCAGGAAAATATGATATAGCATAGTATCCAAGTGACAGAACCTGCAAAGTATAATCAAAATTTCAATAGAATACTGATGGTGTTAGTATGTGACAGAGATCATGTTGCAATAAACATGAACATAATTATAAAGAGCTCTAATACTATACATTTTATTAGTGAATTATTATCAAAAGAAATTTAAGCATAAATGTGATGAGTACAAGCATGATCCAATCCAACACATAATAATTTGGCTTGATCCATGTAACCTATCCCACCAAGTGAGATAAGAAACTGTTGTTGTGGATTGGAAGCTGATATCTTAGGAATTAAACAAAAATACTTTGTAGCAATTCATAATCATTTAATATAGTTTTTATATTTTATATACCTTGAGATCATCACAGTATATTATATATCATTGAACTGTAACTGTATAAAAATAAGATTAATTTGATTACATTCTTAATTGTTTCCCTTTTTCCAGGTCAAAATTTGATATAAATGATATACCTAATAGAGAATCATAATAACATTTAAATAGAAAATATATTTTATAAAAAAGCTACAAAGTGGTGTGTGTAATTGCTAAACCTATGTGCATACAAAAAATAAGGAAGAGCCATTTCTACAGCCATAGTTCTTAGGACCGTACCATGATATTCACAAAAATCACAAAAACAGGAAATATGGCCACTTAAAGTAAGATTGGCTCTGCTATGTAGAAATTATCGTTGGTGATTGCTATGAAAAGTTAGTGTTATATACAAGTCAAACAATTATTTGAGCATACATCACATCTAAGATCGCTACGGAAGCACATGAAGAGGGGCAATGCTAAAAAGAGGTTAAGGATATATGAAACTGATACCTGTATAACAGAGAACATCACAGAAAGAACATAGCTATGGACAACCATTGATACATATATGGTACCAATCATACTGCCTATAAAAGCCAATGTGAAAGGAAGCCTCTGAAAAACCATTGCAAGGAATGAACATTAGAACGAGGCAAAAGTACACGAATTAAAATAAGGAGACTACAACTTTGCAACCAAAGCCCAAACAAATTACTGGTCAAAGTTGAATTATCACTATACTATACAAGCAAGGAAATGGAACTCTAGTTGGTTACCTCCGTCGACAACATGTGAGCAAGCTGATTCTTTGGACCCTTGAGAGCAAAGAATGATCCAATAATAAATCCACATCCAAGGGTAAAGCAAATAGCAAACTTCTGGGGCATAACCACCATTACTGGCAGGAACAATGTAAATGCTATGAAAATGAAGAATATCCCACTTGCAAGAAACAAACCAAAATACACGAGCGATTTGCCGGAAGGAACAGTACTAGTGGCAGACTGGAAGCTACCGGGTAAATCTCTCACGCCTTTAGAAACCCTACAAAATTATAAGAGAGATAGATTAACTACTTGAGGACAGCATGTCCTTCAACCATGATACAAGAAAAATTCCCGGAAATCACAAATACCCACTATCTGTTTGTTTTGCTGCAATTTATATAATTATATCATGAAGAAAAGAAATTTAAGAACAATAAAAATTACCTCTCCCACAATTAGATAAGGAAGAAAAACAGTAACAATCCATTTTTCCATATAAAAATAGCATCAGAAATGAATATCCCATCCAAGCTTCAATTCAGAGGAGAGCGACATGACACTAGAGTAAATATCATCCAAGACATTATCAATTTTATGCCTTCATAATTTACAATTGCAAAGAGAATCACAATCACAACTTTGAATAATACTCTACCCACATAAAGATAGTTAACACCAGCACCAGCACCAGCACCAACAGTCTTTTAAATAATCATGAATCAGCTTCACAGCTCTCAGCTTCTCACTAATACAAGTTAGCAATAACAACTAAGCCTTGTCACACTGTGGGATCGCCTACATGGATCAAATGGTAGTGATCTAGCTGACCTAACCTGACTGAACTACATATGGAACAAATAAACTTATTGTTTACATGCTTCCTTCCTTGCTTTCCATTTAAGATCCCTTTGTCCATATTGTTGGTTAGAGTTCCTGTGATCGTGCATTCTGAACAGAAGGAACATTGGAAAAACAGCACTAACAACCCACCAACTGCACCACCTATCTGACACCCTACACAGGAGAAGAAGCAGGTGCTTGCAGCATGATGCTGTCCTTGTACCCTACAGCACAAACTAGCAAGATAAAATATCTCTTTTTTCCCTCCTGATGCACTCTATTTCATTGTGTAGTGCATAGCTGACAGTGGCAGCTCCTTAGTCACTGCCCACAACAGCTCCACATGCCCTAGCATCACATTTAAATGGCATCTGACCCATCAACAAGAAGTGTTTGAGCAAGAGATCAAAAAAGATCTGAGACTTGGTCAGCCTTTGTTCAAGTTCTGTTCTCATAGCCCATGATATTGGGCTTCTAATACTTGAACCATTTCTACATGTAAGCTATAATTCATGCTGATCTATTTCCTTCATGCCTGATTGTGTTGCAAATCCTCTTTTACTGTTCCAAAGCATCTAGCAAGAGATAACCATTTTTATCAACACCAAACAATAGTTATCTGCAGCTTTTCTTTACACTCAAATTATAACATGCTCTTGAATGGATGAACTGGATATCCATACATGGAAATGTGTCAATAGAAGGGCTTACAGTTCGCATTTCAATAGCAAAAAATTCTTTTTATTTTTTCTCAACGAATACCTTTTGAAGTCTTGACCCACATTTCTCCAATCAAAAACTATAAATTAAGTTCAGGAGTTAGTATGTTAAACTTATGTCGTCACTGCAGAGTATTTCAAGGGAAGAAGGCAGTTCTGAGGATTGAAAAGCAACATTCAGCTTAAAAGGAATCTCTCAAAGCTACTATTTTTATTTTGACTCCATGCTCAACTAATTGTACTGTAAATAATTCATGAAGATTTCCATTCAAAAACAATATAGCATTTTCATTGTAAAAGAGGAGGCCAACAACACCTAACCGGTTTTTCGAGGCAAGGAGAGTAATCAACAAAATGGATCAGTCAACAAGACACCAAGATACTAAATTGTCTACATCTACAGCACTTCACATTCTTTCAAGACATCAAGAATTCTACTAATCTAGCTTTCCATAGTTATGGAAACTAAACTAACACACTTCAAAGTTTCTTCCTCTCTTTCAAAATCTTATCCCACAGAAACGGTATCACTTGCCAACAAACCCTGTAATTACATACAACATTTCAGCACACACAAAAGCCAAGTGAAAACCTCGCAATTCTCCATCACAACTACAATGAAATAACCTAAATCTCCTGCAATAACGCACATAGATCCCCAGATCACTAACACAGACAATGAAATTCCCAATCCTACGAACCCTAAAACAACATATTGCAACAAAATGATACTAATTAAGAGAAAGAGAAGTAAAGAGAGAGTGCGGTTGCTTACACGCTGAAGGTTCCAGAAACGGTGTCGTTTGCAGACCTAACGGCGGATTCAATATCAAAGGGCATCAAAGTGGAGGTTTCCTGAGAGGATTGTGAGGCCTCGTATGAATTCCAATCGGCCAACAAAGACGACGTCGTTTTCATCGGATCGTCGCCGCTGCTGCTGCTCTGTCCAGAAAACCAACCCTGCATTTTTCTGTTCGAAGTTGAGAAATGGGAAGAAGATTGTTTTGAATATGTTAAGTGGGATTTGGAATGAATTGATGAGTGTTATTATACGCTGGATTAGCAGCTAAGGAATCATAGTTTGGGTGCCTGCTACGAGAAATGGAATTGATCACTATCTATCAAGACGGAATTTTTAAAAGTTAAAGATGAAAATTCTTAATTTCTTATTATGTTTTTTTTTTTTTTTAATACGGAAATTCGCATATAAAATATTAATATTAATACATTTTAAAAATGAAAATTCTTATTATTATCATAATTTTTTCCCTAAATTTTGTGGGAAAAAAAAAAAAGATAAATTTTATTCTTTATTGTTTTTTTGTCTAAATAAAAAATTCAACTAAGGAAGAGACGAATCCTGTTTTATAACAGGAAGAAGATAACTCCAGGGATAAAGCCACTCTGTATGAGAAAGAAGCTGATTTGCTGTTGTCTTAGTCATAGCATCTACAACACCATTGGCAGTTATCTGGATTAGCGAATTTCAATCCACCAATTTCTTTGTAAAAGTTCTCGAATTTTCGCAATGAGATCCTGGTTTAGCATTGTTTCAGGGTCTTGAATTCTATGAGCAATTCTGTAGACCTTAATGTTGTCAGTCTCACAAACCACTTCTTTGTATCCATTCTCCTAGGTAGGAGCATTCCTCTCCATAAAGCAAAGAGCTCACAGCGCAGAACACTAGTTAGAGGCAAAAAACCAGCACAACCCCTAATCCAACATCCACTAGAATCTTGAATTGCACACCCAAAACCAGCTGAATTGGAGTTGACGAGAACACTAGCATCACAATTTACCTTGAGTTGATTAATCATAGGAGGGTACCAATCTATGACTAGAGAAGACGGCAGGACAGAAGAGGTGGAAAAATCATACTTCTCAAAATCTCTTGAGCTGGTGATGCTGCACAACGCTTAAACTTTCATCTTGGACCAAGGCTCATTCGGATTAAAAATAGCATTATTCTGGGCCCTCCAAATCCACCAAATAGCAGAAGCAAACAAGTATTCATTCTTCAAACAATTCATAAAAATCCAATTCTAAAAATCTAAATGAGGAAGCATAATGAGTGAATCACCTAGCAAATTCCAAATTTGCTACGCTCTTGGCATTGCTTAAAGCAATGAGAAATATCTTCAGTAGCTGAGTTACATCTAGCACAAAGATCTAAGGAAGCTAGGTGTCTTTAAACACGAAGGGAATTGGTGGGAACACCTTCCAAGAAACACAACCAGAGGAGAAATTTGATTTTCTCCGAAATCTTAAGTCTTCATAACCACATAAAGTTATAGTCTTCATTCCAATTAAAAACCTATTTAGCCAACCAAGAATAACCATCTTTACAAGAGTAAAGCTTGGAAGAAGAGAATTTCCATAACCAACCCAGAGTGTCACTACAAGACAGGGATGGATCAACCAAGGACAGCTGCAATTTCACATCATCATTTAAAGGAGTAGCTAAAGAAGAAAAATTCCACATATTCCCACACTAGACGTTAGAAATAGAAAGAGATGAATCTGAAATATGAACATAAGGAACCTTAGATCCAAGATTCCCTTTAGGCAGCCACTCACTAAACCAGAAAGATTGAGACACACTACCAACATTTCAGAAAAACCTTCCCGCAGTTCATTCCAGCTTTCTCACTGGTAGCATCTCATCTCCACCGGCCGATGACCCTTCTTTTCCGGCATGGGAAAGATGCAACAACCTTGTATTATCATGGCTTTTTCAATCTCTCTCCCCATCTATTACACAGAGCAACATCTTCTTCACCACTGCCTCCTCGGTATGTGACGACCTCCGTGAGCGATTCTCCCAAACTGACCTCCTTAGAATAGCTGATTTACAGGAAGAGTTTTACAGCTTGAAGCAAGGCAACCTCTCTGTGACAGAATTTTACACATCCATCAAAACTCTCTGGGAAGAGCTTGAGAATTCTAGACCTTTGCCTGTTTGCACCTGTCTTGGAAAAGGCTACAGAAGCTAGGGTTTAATTATCCGCTTCCTCAAGGGCCTTGATGAATGCTTCTCTGTTGCCAGATCACAAATCTTGCTACTTGATCCACTTTCGTCTGCTCCTCGCGTCTTCGCCATGGTCATTCAACAAGAATGACAACTTCAGATCACTTGAGGCACTCTCAATGGCCAAAACGTCTTTGTCGCCACCATCGCCGAAAACAACAGCCCGGCAAGAACCGCAACTCCTCATCGACCGGTGGCACCCGCGGCGGAAGCTCTACTCGCGTGTGCACCTTTTGTGGGAAGACTGGCCACACCGTCGACGTCTGCTACGGAAAGCATGGCTACCCTCCCGGACATCCCCACTATCCAGGACGCCCGAGACTCCCTGACCATGGCGGCGCTGCTACCCAGGCCTCCACCACAGAAGCTGCCTCTTCCTCTCTGCGTGCCCTAGCACCACGAGAGAAAGGGACATTGGCTACTTCATAATCCCCTTTGGGCTTGACCCACAAGCAACACAATGCACTCCTTGCCTTCCTTGATAGGGCCGAAGCCCACACTTCAGCAACAAGAGATGAGAAGAGTCACCACACTCAAATTGGGCTCCTTCCTAGCCCAAGTTTGGGTAACCATATCCTATGCACTCACCACACATTCTCTGTTTTAAACCATTCTTCTTCAAAATTTACCTTTCTCAACTCATGGATTATTGATTCTGGAGCTGGTGATAATATCTCTTCTAATTTATCTTGGTTTGTTTCTTACCACAAATAAGCCCAATCACTGTCCACATGCCAAATGGCTCACATGTCATAGCACACTACAAAGGAGTTGTTCAATTTTCATCTTCTTTAATCATATCCGATATTTTATACTTACCACAATTTCATTTTAATTTACTTTTGGTTTCTAAAGTCACTTCCATGCTCAAATGTGATTTTAAATTTTATGATTCTACTTGTATTTTACAGGAACCGCACACCATGAAGATGATTGGTTTGGGTAACTTGAGAGGGGGACTATATATTTTAGACAAAGCCTTCAATCAACCACACTAACATTCATCTTCCATTCCCAGCCTCATAAATCATGTTACTACTTCTAATTTATGGCATTTTAGAGTAGGATATCTTTCTGGACAACGGCTTAATGCATTGCATAAGCAATCTTCCTTTATTTCTATGCACCATCATGAAGCTTGTGACGTATGTCATTTTGCAAAACAAAGAAAACTTTCTTTTTCTCTTAGTTCCAAAACGGCTATTGGCATTTTTTTTATTTAATTCATTTAGATATTTGGGGTCCTTTTCGGCAACAATCCATTCATCACCATAAATATTTTCTAACCATCATTGATGATTTTAGTCGATTCACTTGGGTTATCTTGTTAAAATCAAAAAGTTAAGTTTCACAATATATTAAAAATTTTATTGCTTTTCTTGAAACTCAATTTAATTCGAAAGTAAAATGTTTACGGTCTGATAATGGACCTGAATTTTTGCTAAATGAATTTTTTAACTCTAAAGGAATCATTCATCAACGGAGTTGTGTTGAAATACCCCAACAAAATGCACGTGTTGAACAAAAACACCAACACATTGAAAATACCGAGTACTGAACTCAGGTCGTTCTCCCTAGGAAGCAGAAACAGAGGTTTGTTTTCGATTGAGAAAATATCGGGGTTGGTTGCAGTTGTTTGTTTGAGAGCAGAGCGCAAGAAAGCAGATTAAAAACAACAATGAATTAAAGAGTGCCCAGCCATGGTTGAAATATTGTGCGTCCCTATAATCACTACCGATCCCAGATTGGATGGACTGTCACTTAAAGGAAACTAATCACCACAAGGTGGCGGAGTTAACTCCTATCCGAATGTGCTAAGCATACACAACAGCGGGGGACCTAGGTCTTACAACAGAACTCAAGTAAATCTCGCGTCACCAGGAAGAACTCACCAGTAGTACAACTTGCATCAAATTAAGTCTGTATCATTAAGGTCCCCATGCTGTTGGCAGGGACGCAGCGTTAACGGCATCGAAATTAACTCCGTTCCTCCCATCCGTTGCCCTTAGGGATCGACAGCAAAGGTCATCCGCACATTTTAACCCATAGCCGAGTCACTATGGTCACTACTCACTATGGACGGAAATCATAGTTGCGGAAATTAAACAGGCAGCATAACGGCAAGACATAATGACAAAATAGTAGAAAATAAACGGATAGAGTAACGGCAGTATGATTAAATAATTCAGAATTAAAATCGGCAGAGTAACAATATACAAAACAGATAATAAAAACAGTAAAATGTTTGGCTAGTGAAATGGATAAAAACTAATGGAACCCTAAACTAAACTAAACTAGAGAAATGGTGTTTGGGCTCTCTTTGGAATGGTGAAGGCTTCCTCTATTTATAGGCACAAATCTGGCCACTGGTGCGTACGCATAGGCCCTTTAGGTGCGTACGCATATGGTCCAGTTCCAGCTTAGACGTGACGCTTAAGTCATGGCAATGTGTACGCATAGGCCCCTTTGGTGCGTACGCATAGGCTCTGGATTTGGCCTCCAAGCTTTTCTTCGGGATCTTCTCGTTCCTCGTGCTCTCTTTAGCCACTTCTGCTCCGAACTTTGCCTGTCAAAGCCTGAAACATTTGAATGCACACATCAAGGCATCGTGCGGATCGGGAAACGGTTTAAAACACAATAAAATTTCGCTAAAATAGCAGATAATAACATTTACAGCCCTAAGGAATGATTAAACGCAAACATGCCTATTTTGCTAGCATTTAAGTGGCAAAAGGTCGATAATTAGTCAATTTATGATATGAAATAATCCATCGAAATGGGGTTTATCACACATCTCAGCCTAATACCATTTCAGCCAATGTCCCTCCATCTCCATTCAAAAACAAAACACTTTCTCCATACCTATTGGGTCTTCCCCCTTACCCATTGACCCATCCTTCCCCCCACTAGACCCACTTCCCTCCCACACCCCACCAGACCCATTCTCTCTTCCAACAGACCCGGTACCCGACTCGGTCCCCAGACCCCTCCCTCCTTGCTCAACGAGCCCTACCCTGGCTCACTTCCCCCTCACCTATTCTCGCTGTAAGCCTCCCCACCTGCCCCACCTCTCACACCTCCTCCCTCTTCCGCCGCCCAACCACTTTTCCCACTGGCTCCTTAGCCGGCCTCCCCACCGCAGCCAACAACACTAACCTCCCCCACGACATTGCCATCCTCCCCTTTGTCCACCACTCCCGATGTCGCCCCTCGCCACAGTAAACGGTCAACTCGCCCCTTACCCACTTCACTGATTACATGTGTAACCTCTCTCTCAGTTCCCCTTTGTCCATCATCCTCTCCTTGACGGTATCTATTATCCAGTGTCACTTCTCTTTCTACATTCTCCTTTACTCATCACAGGTTCCTCTCATCTCTGTATACTGAATGTGAATCTCGGTCCTACCGGGAAGCGCTCATGGACAAGCATTGACGTGATGCTATGGATGATGAACTTACTGCTCTTGAACTCAACCATGCATGGGTTCTGATAGATTGCCCTCCCACCATCAAGCCCATCGGCTATAAATGGGTGAACAAAATCAAACGGCGTCCTGATGGTTCTGTTGAGCATTACAAAGCACGCCTAGTTGCCAAGGGATTCACTCAGACGGAAGGGGTTGATTTCCTAGAAACCTTCTCTCCCGTTGTCAAGCCCACCACCATTCGAATTGTCTTGGCCCTGGCTTCCATCAGAAATTGGTCCATGTAACAATTGGATGTCAACAATGCGTTTCTCCATGGTGATCTCAAGGAAGAAGTTTATATGGCTGTCCCCCTTGGTCTTACTGCCCGCCGGAAACAGTGTTGCCGTCTCCTCAAATCTATTTATGGCCTCCGTCAATCCAGTCGTGTTTGGTATGATAAACTCATTGAACTTCTCATTTCCTGTGGTTATCAGCAGACTTTATTTGACTACAACCTCTTCATTAAATTTGTTGGCAATGAAATGTGTGTGCTGTTAGTTTATGTTGATGACATTGTCATCACTGGTGATTGTATCTCTGAAATTGCTGCTATAAAGAAAACTCTGGATTCCAATTTCAAAATTAAAGATCTTGGCATCTTGAAGTTTTTTCTAGGGATTGAGGTAGCCCAATCTACTAAAGGGGTTGTTCTTTCTCAGCACAAATATTGTTTGGACCTCCTCACTGATACTTGTTTGTTAGGGGCCAAACCTGCCACTGTTTCTATGGACAACACTACTCGTCTTTTTCAGGATGATGGTCCCTTACTAGATGATCCTTTTCTCTATCACTGTTTGGTCAGTCGACTGCTATATTTGACCACCACTAGACCTGACATCACTTATGCCACTCAGCAACTTAGCCAATTCATGGCCAAGCCCACCCAAGCTCATTACCAAGCTGCTCTCCGCGTACTTCGTTACTTAAAGGGTAATCCTGGTAAAGGTCTTATCTTCCCCAAAAATTCCAGTCTTCATCTCTCCGAGTTCAGTGACTCTGATTGGGCCGGTTGCCTGGATACTCGTCGCTCCATTACTGGTTATTGCTTCTTCTTGGGTGACTCGTTAATTTCTTGTAAATCCAAAAAACAAACTACAGTCGCTCGTTCTTCTACGGAGGCTGAATATCTCGCTCTCGCCATCACCACCTGTGAACTCCTGTGGATTCTTAATCTGTTCCAATTTATGCGCATTCATTGTCCACGTCCCCCGGTTCTTTATTGTGACAACCAAAGTGCCTTGCACATCGTCGCCAATCCCGTCTTCCATGAGCGCACCAAACATTTAGAGGTGGATTGTCATTTGGTTCGACAGAAGGTACAAGCCGGGATCATGAAACTTCTTCCAGTCTCCTCCTCGGGTCAACTTGCGGATGTCTTCAGTAAACCACTTTCTGCCAGGCCCTTCCATTCCAACATTTCCAAACTGAAAATTTTGGACTTGCACTATCCTCCAGCTTGCGGGGCCTATTAGAGAAACCTCATCTGCTCCACTACAACAACCTCTACCTGTCTCAACAACCTCTGCTCCACCTCAACAACCAACATCCTCTGCTCCACCTCAATACTGCCAAAACAGATAATACTAGGAATATATGTATAGTTTTATTTTTCTTGTCTTTTATTCAGCTTGCTCATCTATATAAGGATTGTAATAGTTCTTTGTTCATCAATGAAATAGATTTTCATTCACCACATATCATTGCCATTCTTGTTACTTACCCAATATAGTATTTCTTGCACTAGAGTAGAAAAAATAGTAGACATAAGAAGAAAAGTTGTTTCATGAAGTGAAGAGATATTATTTTGAAGCTATGTCATGATATGATGGAAGGATAAGATATGCTGATTTTATGGGAAAAGTGCTATTGGTAAACCACCCTAAACCTTTGCTGAGGTGCAATCCTATAACATCATGTCTTGAAAATCATTTACGAAAATTTCATCTATAACAATATATAAAAGGGATTGGGAGGTTTTGGTGTCCAAATTTAAGTTCCATTATTACCCTTCTAATAAAGCATTCCACTATTCAGATTAACTTACTCATCTACTCCATTCTCTATTTATCTATTTTTTTTTACGTTTGGTGTCCATATTTAACTTCCATAATTACCCCTCCAATTAACCCGTTACTATTTCTCACTTTCCTTCCGTAAACCCCTCCACTACTCATCAGAATAGTTTACTCATCTTCTTTATTCTCTATTCATCTGCTTCATTGTCATATTTCTCTTTAGAATAACTTACTCTGCTCTATTTTCTCTCCATTCTTTATTCATCTGCTTCATCAAAACTATTTGCGGTCTTCTCCCACACTTCTGCTACAACCCAGCTACACTTATGCATGTAAGAAAAATAGTATTTTTTTTCAAATATGTATCTTTGTTAAATCACTTGCAAATATTTGATTTCAACAATGCTATCATATTACATTCATAGTACTCAACCTTGACCCTTTTTTTTTTCTTCTAAACGACATTACAAAATAATGTAAAAAAATTCACTCATGGAAATCACTTGAAAATATTTGATTTCAACATGGCTATCATATTACATTCGTAGTACTCAACTTTGACCTTTTTTTTTTCTCCTAAATGACATTACAAAATACTGTAAAAAAATTGACTCATGGAAATATATTTGATTTCAACAGGGCTATCATATTACATCCGTAGTATTCAACTTTGGCCCTGTTTTTCTCTTAAACGACGTTACAAAATACTGTAAACAATATTGACTCCTGGAATGGCATATGGCAGGTGAGTTCATCTAACAGAAAGGCCCATAGAAGACCTTTCGAAAAACATAGCTATTCAATTTTCCATTGTTAACTAGAACTTGGTATTATCATGGAGTCTGACCTCTGAATTTATTTTTTTAAAAATTTTTTCTTAAAATTTTATGCATGCTTATAACTTAAAGATTTTAGATAAAAAATACATATTAATATAACTTCTAATATTAACATTTTTTAAAATAAATTAAAATGAGTCCCGCTATTTGAACAAGTGGTTTTACCAACCAATTGGTTAACCAAGTAAATTTGAAACAACACCACAACTCTCACCTAAAAATACGTGTATACACGCGCTCATTGTAACCAACCACTCTCCCACGCACTAATTGAAACGAAAACGTAACGAATCACGTACTCTCCCACTCTCACCACCACTCTTCACATTCACGAACATTCAATTCCTCCTCGTCCTCCTAAATCAACGTCGTCTTCTTCATCCTCCTCCGTCGTCGTCGTCCTCATCATTGTAAACCATGTTACAATATGCATGCAAGGTTTTTATGATTAGGTTTTGATGAATGACAACCATTATGGAATTGATGACAACCATCGAAATATTTGAGGATCCACTTGAAAGCAAAACAACAACTACGACAAGAACACAAAGTCCGCAAGGTTGAAGACGTTTTAGAGTCTTAGGACTTAGGTAAACTCTTGTCAAGAACCAAATTAAATTATCTCTCTCACACACACAAGAAAAGGTTTTACGAAAACTATGGCCGTAAATATTTTATAACCAAGTTAGTTTAAAACTTAGTGCATGTTGTCAATCATGACCTTTGTGCACTAAAGTGATAATAACTTGAACTACAGAACTCCAAACGATACAGCTCTTTTTGCGTTAGAAAGCTAACATCCGGAGCTTCAAATTGATATATATGTCTTTTGTGAACAGTAAAAATACGTTTTTATGGCCAGTAAAAAGTAAAAATACGTTTTTACGGCCAGTAAATAGTAAATTACTATTCCCACGGCTAGTGAACAGTAAATTATTGTTCCCACGGCTAGTGAACAGTAAATTACTGTTCGCACGGCTAGTAAACAGTGAATTACTATTCATAACGGCTAAATTGGTTGGGATGCTTATAAATAGATGGTTTGAAGCCTCATTTCATACACTTGATCATTTGCAAAGCTTCTTGTTATTATACTTTCATTCTAAATCTATTTCAAAGTGTTT
>JASCZI010121696.1:7601-25254 GCA_036250425.1 Stylosanthes scabra | reverse complement strand
GATGTGATATGCAAGTTACCGCAAAAAAATCTTCGAAAGTCAAGTCTGCATAACCCAAGGACTGTAGTGCATTCCTACTCTTTTCAATATTAGCTTGTATACGATCAACCTCTGCTTGATCCTGACTTACCAAAATATGCTCCTGAAACAAGTTAACAATAAGTTATTCATTGGTAAAAATTATTGGAATACTTGTTCATTGATTCCGTACTACACAGACCACAGTCGGGTGATAAAACATTAGAAAACATACAAGGTATGAAAACATGAAGCCGCGAAAGAAGCAGTTGCCATCTCCCCGAGTTCGCCGAATAGCTGCATATTGCTCATCAAGCACCTGCATCAAGGGTGACAAAAGAAAGGGGTTCAACAAAACAAGATTAAATGCAATAACAATAGACGGGGAAGAAAAAAGGTTAACCAGACCTTTATTTTCTCCAGCAAGATTGGACTGCCTGATTGATATTCAGCAGCTAAGCTACTTATTGGTTCCTGCCAATTGGTTACATTAATTAACAGTCAACCTTTTCTGTTCTACCACTCGTGACTGTAATCATATTCCACACCTTTTATCTAGCACTATAATAATAACAACAATAATAATAACAACAATAAAAATAACACTAATCACAAGCCTGTATCACGTATTCAGAATCGTTCACAAAGATTCAAGAAATTTGAAAGAGATGATAGTGTTAGGCTTGCCTTATCGCCGAGAAATGGAACTTTCTTGGCTTCCTCAGCATGAATTGCGGATTTCTGCTGCATTATGTCATCATCGACAAAATTGTCCCAATCATGAGTCTCAGTGGCATGCGCTGCTTGGCCATCTTCCAACACTGCTTCTTTGTTCTGCATTTTCACTTCTTGAACCAATTCCCTACTTTTTCGGAGCTGCAATTGGAAATGAACGGAAAAGATGCGGTGAACTGCGAAGTATCGTTCAAGAAAGAAGGATAAAGAGCTTTACCTTACACAAGAGAAGGGAGATTTCGATCAGAAGATCTTGTTGTTGTTGTTGCTGCACAAGAATGAGTGAGTGAGAGTGTGAGAGAGTGAGTGAGAGAAGACAGAAGAGCGAACACCTCGAATCCCTAAATTCCCAAATTCGCAATGAATTCTGCAACTGAAGTGAATCAAAACGCACCCGTCTTGCCAATTTATACTGCACGGCGTAACGTAAACGCTTCATGTGAAAATATAGGGACGGATAAATTAAAAATTAAATAAATGAGAACTTAATTCCATTTAATGATTTAACATAACATTTTGTTTATAGAATTTGGTAAGCTGGAAGTGAATTATTGATAATTAATTAATTAATTATTGATAATTGATACCACCACACACTAGAATTAGAATCTCAAGATATAGTAAAATATTATGCGGTCAACCTATTCATATTCCCATTGCATTTTCACAATTTCACTTTAACTGTACATGCCTATTGGGTTCCAGCATCACTTCATGTAATTAAGCAAAAAAATTGTCTGCTTCCCTTTTGTATAAATTTTATGAGTTGCGAAAAAAATAAGAAATTAATTCGTGTATTATTAGCTTGTACGGAATTTGCCTTTTG
This sequence comes from Stylosanthes scabra, assembly GCA_036250425.1. NCBI lineage: Eukaryota > Viridiplantae > Streptophyta > Magnoliopsida > Fabales > Fabaceae > Stylosanthes > Stylosanthes scabra. Next base: position 23,675 of record JASCZI010121696.1, on the reverse strand, counting down.
AGTTATGAAAATTATTAAGACGAATGTTGAAAATTGAGATACAAGATGGTGTCCGACTGCAAATAACACCCAGACCAGATTTCTGCCTCTATGAAAAAATAATAACACGAAAGAATATAAAATATATTATATTTTCTAACTTATTTTGAGTAATAATGTTACGTTTTCCTACATAACTTTTTTTTGTGTTACTATAAAAGGATTCATAATTTGGCGCAATTATATGTGTGGTTAATGTTAAATCAAGAAGTAATCCATAACTAACCCACCATAAATTTAAGCTTTATTTAATGATTGTTACTAATAAATGAATAGCTGCATAAATAAAACAAAATTTAAACTTCAACACTTATTTAAAGGAATAGTAAATTAACCCCTAAATCAATCTAAATAAATTATAGTCATAAGACTTTTAGATGTCCTGACTTGGAAAATAGATGACATTGAAATCCAATGATCCAAGTTGAAAAGATATGAAGGTGGAAACCAAAACCACCGAAGGAAGCCCACAGAAACTGGGTTATTGACGCGTGTCTGCTTTGACCCTTTGACATGCTTCTTCCAAATTAATGCCATCCATATCTAGAGCTTTCAAAACGAGTGACTGACTAGCGAATCGACTCGAATCGCTTGAAAATATGAATAAGTTGAACTAATAAAATTACGATTCATTTAAAAGTAGATTAATTTATCTCGAATCGCATAACTCGCGAGTTAAATGGATTCGAGTCGATCGAGCTCGTCTAATTTATTTTTCTTATTTTTCTATTTTTTAATATATAAAATTTATTTTCGTACATAAATTTTCTTTATTTTAATTAATTTTTTAAAATTTATATAATTTAATATGAAAATATATTAACATGTGATAAATAATTTTGATTTTATATGAACATGCAGTAAAAAAAAATAAAATTATATAATAATTTTACTTTTTTAAGGAAAAAAAATACGAATTAAACGGGTCGGCTCGTTTAACTCGTTAACTCGGACGAATCGAGTCGAGTCGAATTGATACTTTCTTAACTCGTTTAAAATACGGACCAATTCATTTTTCAAATTTTAGCTCGTTATTCGGGACGGACTAGCTCGAATTTGGTCCGCCTGCCTGTTTGATGGCTCTACCCATATCAAAATAAAACCCAAAATCAATCTAATTTATTTTACATTTAATTAAATTTTATATAATTTAATTATGTAAATATAAACTCAAAAATAAATTTTACTTAATACTACCTTGTTTGATATAAGTACGGTGAGATTAATGGTTTGACCTAGTTAGATAATTGGGTGATCGAATTTTTGGTCTGACAAATCAAATCAAACCAAAACGAATTTGACAACATGGCTTCAATAATTTACGTAATCCCCCCTCAAAAATGCTACAAAGAGACACATTAATGATATCCCGCAACCATCATACTGTTAGAAACTTACAAGTTTTTTTGTGGTAACGAAAAAGAGAGGGGGAAAAATCAAAAGGAAGTGAGTGTGAAGTAGAAGCAAGAGTTTAATTCGTTTCCTAGAGCAAATGCAATTGCACAGTAAAACATCCAATTGAGGTCACAAAATTCAAACGTGGATTACAATGACTAGAAATGGAAATCAAAATCATCAATGCGTTGAATCTAAATCACAAACAACTTGTTCAACTCTATGTCATTCAATAGAAAATATGTGTGTCACCAAAAAAAATGTATTCTTTTAGTTAATTTTTTTTTTCATGAGTTCTTTTAGTTAAATTTTTATTGACGGTATCTCTAATAAAATACTTGTTTAAAAAATTCTAAAAATTATAGTTTTAGCTCCAACGAATATAAAATAAATGAATAATATTATTCATATTTTCTTTTAATAGATACTAGATTTATATTGGTATAAAAATACAATTATTATTAATTAAATATATATTTTATATGAATATCAAATTAGTGTCTATTAAAAAAATATAGACGTAATGGGATTGAAAATAGATTAAAGTGATAATTTAATTAAGGTAGATCTAATTAGTTGATTTTTGATAATAGCCTTGGGGTTGCTACTTTAATTCCCTAATAATCTATACAAGAAATAGGGAGATATTCAGATTTTAATAGTTGCAACTTGCTCTACAGTGTGCACCATTTATTTGTATTATGAATCTTCTTTCCTTTCCATATATATACATACAGATATATAGGGCACTACCTTGACCTTCAATTCCCTTAACAAGATAGAAAAAAGTGGTTATTACTTAAAGGGATTGAGAATTGAGATGAGGAACAAGTGTGAGCTCTGCAAACGTTCTGCAAACTTGTTCTGTGAATCAGATCAAGCAAGCCTTTGTTGGGAATGTGATGCAAAGGTTCACGGTGCAAACTTTCTTGTCACAAAGCATCCAAGGGTTCTTCTATGCCATGTTTGTCAATCACTAACACCTTGGCATGCCTCAGGACCCAAGTTTGTTCCCACCATGTCTCTCTGCACTGATTGTGTCACCAGAAACAATGATACCTGCAACCAACAGAATAACGATGACGACGACGAAAACGACGAGGATGTAGAAAATGATGGGGTTGAGGATGAAGATGAAGAAGAAAATCAAGTGGTTCCATGGACATCATCAACATCAATGCCTCCACCACCAGTTTCCTCTTCTTCAAATAGTGCAACCACTTCTACCAGGTTCTCTAATGGTGCTGAAGAAGAAGCAATCTCCAATTGATTAATAAAATTCATATCTTTTTTTCTTCTCCTTCTTGTTCATGTTCAAGCAGAGGCTCTCTGCTGTTAAGTAGTATTGTTGTGATATATGCTTTGATTTTTGTTCCTCTCTTGATATTATTTTCTTTCAATTTTCAAATAATTAAGCATTTTAGGCTTGCCATGTCAAATAACAAAGATCACTCAGAAGTGTTTTTATAGAGTATTTCTTGTGGATTTAGCTTCTTCCATCTGCAGAAAGACAATGCTTATTATTCCCATCATATTACAGGTAACAAATATTTTACTTCTTTTATACCAACAGAATTTCACTGAAAATAGTAAAACAAAAAGGAAGAAAAAGTCTGCACCAATCAATAATTATATTCCATCTCATGTGAGTCTGCTCTGCTTGTGTAGAAAATGCTGCCACCAATCAATATGTTTGGTATGCTTGAAAATCCTGTAATACTACTACTGCATATTCTGAATATTTTCACAAATCAGTGATGCTGGTTTTCTATTTGGTGTCAAATATATGAAACAAACAAGTAATAATTATATATGCAGTTTTGCAGCATAGTCTTACATACGGTTGATTTTAATTAAAAAATATAAAAAATTTATATAAATTAAAATCAACGGAGGTTTCTAAATTTTTATGCTTCTATGTATCAAGGTAAAATACTGCACCAGATGAAAGTTAGGAGAGAAAAAAGAATCACTGTTCCAAATTTCAGTCAAGGGTAATTATTACTCTGGTTGTTGTGCATCATGTATGTGTTGTCCCACTGACCCACCTACGACTATATCCAAATCCATAAAATCACAATTGCCACAAGTTCTTGATCTTTTTTCTTGTTTTTATCCAACTGCTTGATTTGAAAATATTACTGAATCCTTTTCATAATATAGGGGGTTTCTCCCAATATTTATATTTATGTTCTCTACATGGCAGCAGAGACTAATGTTCAGTCTTATTTCCTTGTGTTTATAAATTTTGAAGTGTCACAATCATAGAGCATTGAACTTGAGGTGCTGAAAAAAAGTCGCCCACTTGCATTAAATATGCAAGTTTCATTTATTAGTTAAGCAGTTAATCAAACATCATGCCTTCTTCATCAACTCCTGTTTAAGTTGATGTGATTTAGGAGCATGATGATTCAACTTGAACCTGAAATATGAGAGGCTGAGAGCAATAATAATTGAATCCTTAATTATGAATATCTATCTATTATTACTAACATGGAAGAGTTTGTATACATAATATACATTTCCATTGTCACCTGGTATTAAAAGAAGGTGTATAAATTGATTGATAGAAAGTGAAAATAATAATAAAAAAAGAAAGAACAACCACCTGTCATGTGATTCATTCACAAGTATAGAATGAGTTTTGAACCTGGGAAGAGGCATGTGGGGACAAACAAATCCGACAGCCCCACGTGGCTTGTGCAATCATAATCTAGTATAGTATTTTTATAAGTTGGAACTTGCAAGTTGAGCATGGATCGTACAAGAATGTTAAACTAAATTTAATCTAACAAGATTTGAAGGAATCAAGGAAGAAGAGGAGGAAGGGTAGGGTAGGTAGTTTTGTGGCTGTCAGTGTTTGCTTTACCTAAAATTTACCACCACGAAGAGAAAGATATTACTTTTTTTTTGTGTTATGTGTGATTTATCGTTGGATTCTATTAGCTACAAAACCGTTGGTGTGTCTTGTGATTGTACTATTTTCGTGAACAATAAAGGGATCAAAGTGGAAATATATTCCAATTTCTACATCAATGGCTGTAGCCTTATCTTCGAATTATAGCCACTACACCCCTCACACAAGTCAAAAGTTTTGCATCACGTGTTTCTGCTTTTATAGAATAACGCTGGAAACTAAATCCTAACCAATTCTGGCTTAACTATACTCATATCAACGCTGGGATCGGAGGCACCGTAAATCTAGAATATCAATGGAGAAATAAGTTGAAGAAAAAATCTAGGTGTCTATGTGATCTATCTATATATTTTTATAACAGAAATAATGAAATTTGACATAAAAAATTCGAGTCATAATAAAAATAAAACAATTTTTTTTTTTTTTGAGATGAATGCATATATATATAATATGACAATCTCCTACAAACTTTTTTATTTTCATTTTTTGTGAATTTAGTTATTTTTTTTTTTGATAAATCAATTTATTTATGTTTAGTATTTATTTTTTTGTCAGTGATTTTTAGTATATCTTTTTTTTTTGGAAATTTTTGTATTCTTTTTGGACATTTAGTATATTCGAATTCAAACCTAATTTTAGTCTACACAAAAAGATAAGTTTTTGTTTGACGAGAAAGCCCATATAAACAGGCCTACGAAAACCGAAAGGCCCAATAAAAGAGGCCCTTTGAGCCCATTGTACAGAGCCATTCCTTCTGCAGCATACTGCTTCTACCGACCTGAGAGAAGTCGATAGATAATTGGATATCCAATTGAATCGAGCGAATATTGAAATCCCAAATTATAAAACCCTATACCTAGAACAGTCTAATCGACGCAGGTGAAGCCTGAAATTTGCGATTGTGATTAGGGGAAGAAGAAAAAGAGATGCCTCAGAGGCATTCCAAGAACAACAACGACCTCGCGTTCTTCACGTACGATGAGAAGCGGAAGCTAGGGTATGGGACTCAGAAGGAGAGGCTGGGCAAGGATTCCATCAAGCCCTTCGATGCTTGCTGCCTCTGCTTGAAGCCCTTCATTGATCCCATGAGCTGCCAAAAAGGCCATGTCTTTTGTAAAGAGTGCATTCTCGAGTGCTTGTTGGCTCAGAAGAAAGACATTCAAAGGTTTCCATTTTCAAACATTTTTCTTTCTCCCTTTCTTCATACGGAAAATAATTTTCTGATTTGTTGATTTTTTTTTATTCAAGTGGTTCAGGGAAACTATTTGGTGTGGATCCATCTTAATCTCATGCTTGTGATGCAATGCTGTTTTTGTTTTGATTAAGGGTAATTTTGTTTGAAATTCTGTAGTTGGAATTGCAGATCGTAGGTTATTTTGCAGATAAGAGCATGCATGATTGAATTTGAAAGACATGCTGATGAGTGATGAGACAATTCGGTGTTTTGTAGCGATTTGTTATTGTTTGTGCACATTTGCATAACTTTACTGCACTGTATGCAGTGTTTCAGGAATTATAAGAAATTGGGAATAAAGGGTTATTAAGTGAATTGCATTGGTCGTTCATGATTTACTTATGGTGGAGCAAAGAGTTGGTAATGGATTAGTACATTTTTTTTTTTTTTTGGTGGAGTTAAGTTGACTTTTAGATCTATTGCAACTGGTATTGCCATGTAAGGCTTCGGAGGCTGCTCTCATTCATGAGTATCGGTCGTCTTTGTTTCTTGTATGTTGGTGGCATTTATGCAAGGTGCTGATTGAAGGCTTTGTTTGCTTGTGGCTTTCTGTTTGAGATTTGAGATGAATTGGTTGAAATTTTGAGAAATGCCAACAAGAATACTTTTATGAGCTTGGAATTTGATTAGGCATGAGAAGGTTGGCCGATGATGACAATAGCCTCCAATCATTATGTGTGTGTCATATTATATCTTTTGCTTGTTTTATTGAACTTTAAACCTGCTTGATGCTTGTATGCTATTTGATCACTGAAGTTCAAGTTTTATTTGTGGTTTCACTTGACCACTATCACCAGTTTTCAGCATTCTCTTTTCTGTTTGCTTTAATTGAGCTTTCCTTTTGTCAATTGATCTTGATATAAACATGTTTTTCCCTGTGATATGGATACTACAATTATGTTGCTAAGCAGTGATGTGCTTATGATATTTACAGAAAGCTTGCAGCCCATGCTGCTCAGCAGAAGCAAGAAAAAGAAGAGGAGGAGGAGAAATTGATGCTACAAAAGGCAAAAGAGCTCGATGCATTTGATCAGCAAAATCATGGTGCTGTACCACAATATAGTGATAGAAATTATAGCCGTGATAAGAATGGTTTCCATGGAGCAAACAGTGTGAAGGTCACATCCTATGAGGAGGAAGCCCTGCGGACAATGAAGGCGTTTTGGCTGCCTTCTGCTACTCCAGCGGCTGCTGTTAAAGTAGATGCACCTGATACCAGTACTTTCTGTCCAGAAGGCAGGGAGAAACTGAGGTTAAAGACACTTTTTCCTGTCCACTTCACTGAAGATACTAGTGAGCAGAAGGAGTCCAAGGCTCTGGATAAGACCTACATTTGTCCTAGCTGCAAAGTTACTCTCACCAACACAATGTCACTTGTGGCACTTAGTTCATGTGGTCATGTATTTTGCAAGAAATGTGCTGATAGATTCATGGCCGTAGATAAGGTCTGTCTTGTTTGCAACAAGCCATGTAAAGAGAGAAATTTGGTCAATTTGAAGAAAGGAGGTACTGGTTTTGCTGCTCATGGGGATCATCTTGAGGCCACAGACTTCAAGCATTTGGGAAGTGGTTCTGGTTTGGGCCTGGTTAGACCGGCAACAAAGACTTGAAGCGCATTGTGTAGCTTGTAGGTTGTGTATGACACTCCCATTCAGAAGAAAAACGTGCAATGACTTCTCTTGCCGAAGTTATGTAGCCATGATACTCATCATGATGTTTTATGTTGTTCCTTTTGTATTTGGTTTTCAATTTCTGTTTTCCAAGTTCTAAACCATGATCATGATAATTTGAAAAGTCAGCAATGATAACTGTTATATATTTCTCTTATGAAGAAGAAAGGTAGGGACCATTTGGCACACTGTACAGTTGGTATTCGGTAAGCGACCTACGTAGCATGATCTGAACTGTGTGATTATCAAGGTTGATGGAATTTTTTGCTCATTAATTATTTCTGTAATAGACAGCTATAAAATTCTGACTGATAGCTGTTTACCTACTATGTTCGGTTGTAACTATAAGTTAGTAGGTCTGTAATAATATTGATTATTACTATAGTTGACAATTTCTTATTGAATTTAATTTATACCGAGTCATTAGCATGAAAATGACAGGGAAGAGAAACTTGTCTTCGGATACCATTATTGACATTTAATTTATTACTTTTAAATTTTAAGGTGGTCTCTTGTTAAAATAGACACACTTCTGACCATTGAAATAACACCACTCTTGTATAATTGTGATTGCAAATCTAATCTAATAAATTGGATAACGAATTTTGCAAGTCAAATCAAATCCCAACCCATATGAACTGCACGTGAGCTGCTTCATAAAGGTTTAAGGACTTATCACTTACGTTGTAAAGTGCAAACAGGTAAACGGCTTTACCAAAACGACAAAAGACAAGACCATCCTAAGAAAAAGCAAAAGCAGAAACAACTCTCTTTCATATCCAACAACCAAACCAATGGTGGTGCTACTTGCCGTGTGTTGCCGTTTATGCTTGCGGCTGCGGGGTTTCCTTCAATATAAGTATTCAATGAATTAATTCAAGTTAGCTTGCATGGTTGGAGAGTGGTTAATGGTACCTCACGCCAAGTTGTTCCTTTCCTTACCCTTAATTATGGTGTATGTGGATGGATATGAATGAAGAGTGAGTTTCCTATGCATTAAGTTCTAATCGGAGGAAACATTCTTTAGTCTCCAACTAAATTTACTTGCAATGTGGAAGCTTCAATTTTAACTTTTAATAAGCAAACATGCAAAATACACCACAGAATAGAATATTAGTAGCAAGTAGCATCACTTTCTCATTAACTTTTAGCCTTTTTAATTTAAATACAAAACTTCGGACTTCTTAAAGAAAGTTCCCTGTTTATGCAACTTGACAATTGGACACTAATTTTGGCTTTGTATGATGCCGCACTCACATAATAAAATTAATTATAATAAGGAAAATATTAGTTTATAATTTTGAAAACCACACCATTATGAATTTGCAATTAGTGTATTTGAGCTGTTCATGGTTATTATTAGTAAAAGAGTTTTCCTAATTACTAAAAAACGTTAGTACTAGTAGGTTATTAGTTTATTACAGTAAATCTTGCTACAAAACCAGATAGTAAATTAGGTTTAGGATTAGGGTTGGAGATTAAAAAAAGCTTAGCTAAATTGTAGCTAGCACGTGGGAACAGCAGTGCCATCCAAAATGGGGACGCTTGTAGGACCCACACTCCATTATTACCCGCCAACAAAGGGATCGCTATTCTTAATTTCTTACAATAATTTGATAATTAATGATTATTAATAATTAATAATTCAAGTTAATTCATAGTTATCTGAAGTAAACAAACATTGCCTACTCGGTATTCATTGCATCATCATCATCTACACACAACATAACACATTCCCAACCCCCAAACAGCATTACCAACACACAACAATTCTCACTCTCCAGCTTTTATCAAAAACTGTTTAAAAATTTATTCTTTATTCGTTTTTTATACAACCCATAAAGCAAAACCTCAAAGGGTGTCTTCAAAACCGAGGTTTTCCTTAAAAAGGAGAGATTTTTGTGAACCCAAGTAGAGAAAGGTGCAAGCTTTGTTTCTGGGTTTTTGAAATGGTGGATTCGGAGAAGGTCGTGTTGGTTGAGGAAGCAATGGAAGGGGAAAGGATCAATGGTGGTGAAGATGAGAAGGAGAGGCTCTTGGAGGGTATGTCTGTTTTGGATTTTGACATGCTTTGCTCCACCGTGGCGTTGCAAAGTGCTAATGGTAGCTGGGGGAAGCTTGGGAGAAGAACCTTTGATGATGGGGAAGAAGAAGATGAGGATGATGAGGAACAGCATCTTGGTGGGGTTCTAAGGATGTGGGAGGGTGAAGTCCTTGATTGCTTCGATGACCGTCGCATCGCTCTTGAATCAGCATGGTAAACTTCTTTTCTTTTTTTTTTTGGTGGATAGTTCATGCTTAGTTCATTGTGTGTATGTGTTTGGTTTTGTTAGTAGTTTAGCTGATTTTGATAGAAATGAAGGATGATTATTTATGGGGAAAACCCTTTTGTGGTTATAGTTTGAAGAGAAAGAGAAATTATTAGCTGTAATTGGAGATAGCCGTTCCAATTTTTTCCCTCTCCCTTTTATCAGCTCCCAGTTTTAAGGAATGTGATTTATATAGATTGGTAAAGTGGATTGCAGTGAGTTCAGGTTGCAGTTTTTGTGCTTCAGGTTCCATTCTATTCACAATTGCTAGTGTTAGTACTTCAATTACAGAACCCTATATAGATTTGTTTGACTGATGGAAGGAAATTAGTTTGACTTGTTTTCTTATGCATGCCTTTCTGGTCAATCAAACACTAAATTGCCAGAAGATAAACAGGGATAATGCATCTTCCAGGAGTTTGTGTTTATTTTGCAAATATTTATGATGTACCATGCCTATAAGTAATAGCTAATATTCTTTTCAGCTGTCCTTGTTACCGATTTGGGAAGAACATGAAGCGAGCTGGCTTTGGTGCATGCTATATTCAGGTATATTTAGATAGCTTGGAAATTCAAATAATTGATCAAATCATGAGTTAAAACCTTCATAAATGGGATCACTTTTAGGATTGCCAATTTCGGTCTTCATCTTTTTAACTTCAGTAATGCAGATATATACAGTGCTCAGAGCCTCTGACATATAAATTTCTTTCTTTTCCATTGCAGGCTGTAGTTTATTTTCTTCTTGCTTTAGGTGCCTTCGCTAACTTCATTGCTTTTATTGCCACAAGGCGTCATTACTTTCTTTACCTGGCTGTTGCCCTCACCATTTCTGTTGGAGCAATTTTAGGATTCTACCGAACACGTATTAGAAAGAAATTCAACATCAAGGTAGGTATTTGCCTGTGATTATTTATTAGTACTTAGTTATTCTTAGGTAGGTTTTGATTTAATATTCGCTGACTAACTTTGACATAATATGGCTGGATTCATATATCTGACTTATTATTTGTTGGTGCCTTTTGCAGGGTAGTGATAGTTCCCTGGATGATTGCGTTTACCATTTTATCTGTCCTTGTTGTACATTATGCCAGGTAATTACAGATTCTTTCTCTCCTCAGCTCCATTGTCTTGGTTGACTTTGCTGTGGCATGAGACAAATCTATCTTTCAACTAATTGGCTAACCATTGAATACTGGTACCTTTATGGCACAGGAGTCTAGAACACTGGAGATAAACAATGTTCAAGATGGCACTTGGCATGGCCGGGGTGACACGATATGCATAGGTGGTTTTAGTGATGGAAGTAAAGCACTCTTTGAGTTGCATCCCCCTCCTGTTGTCTCCATCATGTCAACTGATGAAAGTTGCATGGAGAAGTGCTGAAATCAATCCTGAATCTTGGCCAAGTGATTGATGCAATCGTGTTGGCGACAAAGACAGTTCCCACTAGGACGAAATGGTAGCAGTCATGTAAAAAGAAACTGACATATGCTATTTGACTAAGTGGAAAACATGTTATTCAACAAATGTGCAGAGGATCTACCATTCTTAACCATTGGGGTCTTATTTTTGTCAACCCCTTTAGAGCTGGATGAGAGTTTCTAATGTTAAGGGGTTCCATCATTTATTTGTCAAACAGATCGTTTAAACTCATTCATTTTCGCAAAGAAAAGAAGGGCGAGTTTATCATCCTCTTGAGGATTAGTTAGTTCTGTTTCTTGATCAGGGCAAGGGAAGGGGTCTATGTCATGTTTCCTACTGAACTTACACATTTGTTAGTCAGATGAAAGAAAATAGAAGATGAAAGCATGGCTGAATTATGTATTGAAGTTGTCTTGTATGCAATGTGAAGAAAATGAAAATGAGTATGTGTTGCAAGTAACAATTTTATTCTTTCGGTCGTTTGATTATTTTTCTTTCAACTACTTACACGTGCAATCTTTGTGCATCAACTGGATAAAAGTGAATCATGTTAAATTGAAACTTAAGCTGGGATTACTTAGCAGTAATGAAATTCCTTCTTTGGTATCAAGTTATTGATAATGATGATGCCAAGTGTTATTATGCAAATAAAAGATTACTAGATCTGCATCTTAAGTAAGGTTCTTGCTGTTGCATGTTTATCACACAAATGGATGAATCTTTACCCTGGCTATACTCATTTAGCTGTCACTAATGTTTGCTTTACTTGATTAATCTCTCAATTAACATATTTAACTGATATAAGTAATACAAGAAAAGATGTCAGGTTCTTTGACAACTTAGTAAACTTGTAATCAGATTCAAATTTACCATCTATATCAGTGTCTTGTTCTCTTTCATTGCAATGGTTCTACTACATTACACTTTCCATCAAGTTACTCTCCATATGGTAATTATTTTAATGATTTCTGAATTTTCAATCTATGCAACAGAAACCAACCAGTAAAGTTTGGATTTATTAACTCCATTGTCCAAAGCCATGTCTCCCTCTCTGCTGGCTTGAGTTCTAGTCTGAGTAGAAACACTGACACCTGAAACATATGGACCACATAGGATGGTTTTTCTCTCGGCTTCTTTGGCCCTTCAGAATTTGAGAAATTTGGAATATGTGGCGGCAGTGGTGGAGGCTTATTAAATTCTCCGCCGCTTGATGCTTCTCTCCAGCACGCTCACCGGAGTTTCATTGCTTAAAAAGCTTGTGTCGATGGTTGACTCGTTCGCTTCTGTCCTCATCACCATCTCTTGCATGAGGTCAATGCACTTTATCAATGAATCCTACAATAACCATCATCAAGATATTGGTTCTAAGAATGCCAAATAAGAATCAAAGTTTTTTCTCCAAATGAAATTGATTGAATGCAAGCTCACCTCATCTAGATACTCACAAGCTGCAATTGAAGCTCTCAGCATAGTATATTGCTGCGAGCATAGTTCCCGAGATGCAGAGATAAGAGCAGATGCTGCAATAGTTGAAGGTTTATACTCTAAAAGCTTAATGTCTGCAGCCACATAATAAACAAATGCAAGTCAAATTTAACATTAACATTAGGTTGCAAGTCAAATTTAACATTAACATTAGGTTGCATTACATATTTGGATATATGATTATATACAAGAAGTACCATTGTGAGCATTGAAGATTATCTTTGTAGCTTGCTCTTTAAGTACTTGCTTCAGTGATGAATCTTTGAGTTCAGCTGAAGAGATGAAGAAATGCAAGAAAGGAAAAGGTGTAATTGACCTCATTCGCCATTTCAGAGCCCCAAGAATAACAAGTTCCATCCTCCGAATAGTTTGAGCCTCAAAGATGTAACCTTCCATCTGTTTCATTATGAGCATGGAATGTTCAAGTTATTGTCATTTGTTGCACAAATTTATTTTCTACTAACGGTTGTAATTACATGAATTCAAAGCTTTACCTGTATATCAGAAATTGATAAGGGTGTGTTCTTCATCTTTGAAGCAAGAGAAAGACAGGATATGACAACAAGTTTCAGTAACCATGGCTTCTCCATCTGCAAAACACAGAGGATTAATGTACAATTCTTACAAGCTTAAAGTGAAAATCATTACATAGTATTTGCTTACCGGAATTTCTTGCCTTGACATGAAGCGGTGCAAGTAATTTGTAGCTAGATAAGCTACAGAAGGTTCCAAATTGCATGAAAACTGGACCTGAAATAACATAACAAACTCTGACAAATGTGACATTGAAGAGAGTATAGTGAGAATACTACAAATGTAACTAACTTTCACCTGAAGTATGAGAGAAATGGCTTCGCAACGAAAGGAAGCACGAAAATGTGTTGAATTCAAGCAGTTTGGGGCCGGCATGTGATCAGATTCAGAAGCAAAGAGTTCTGTTATGGTGTAAGCTTGTTGTTCCTTGAAGCAGGATAAAGGGTCTTCAAGATCAAACTCCATCTTCTTAATTAGATTTCCTTCTTTACCAGCACTGTGTTCTTCTTCTAATGTCTGTGCATTGTTATTGATGAATCCAAGGAGAGCATGGGAGAAAGAAGTAAGGGACAAAAAGTCTCAAAGATGGTAACTGCAATGATGGAAAAGAAAAAGAGAAGGTTCACTTTCTGTGCAGATAAAGTAGTGATTCTGCTGGTCTTCTAAGTTGACACAGTCACACACAACTATTCACAGATACATACATATATACATATATTATTATTATTATAGATTCTTTGTTCCATCCTTATTCATCCTCAAGCTGTTGCCATAAAAGTCAGGAAAAGCTTGAGAGGAGTGAGTGAGAGATAGATAGAAAAAGCCTATAGAATTCAATAAGATTTGGACTTAATATTATTACTAGCATGCATTAGCATTACATTTTGTGTCCCCTAGCAAAGATATGGAAAAAGAAAAAGTTACTATAGGTTTAAATACTTATGAAATTGATATTTTTTTTTTGTTCGGGTGGATTGGACAACGGCCCTAATCCTAGACATTACATCATAAATGCACGCACACTACACACTCACGCACCCAACGTATCCATTACTTGGCTGCTGCCAAGTTTTGCAAGGCCTAGAAGATCACCACTTAAATTAATGGTCTTGCGCATAATGCGAGCCTCGAAATCGGGTGATAATATAGCATGTGCCCTGGATCTAAGGTGAAAGTGACAACGTTTTGTTTAAAATTAGGAGTGTTACCGTTACTAATACAAACCTAGACACATGATAGGGTTGAAACTTAGGTCCCACCTATATACCATGATGTTGATAAGATTACATGCATAATAGAGCCTATGTTGTTTTATATTTGAAGAGTAACTGAAAAAACATGTTTAATTTGATTTATGAAGATGAAAGAGCAAGTGGTCCTCTGCATATAATCTTGTAATGTGATGATGGTAGAGGCCCTCCCTGGCCCTGCTGAATCCATCACTAAGTACAAGCTATTACCTTCATAGTAGCAGCTGGCAAAACTTACTTGTCCTATTGAAAAAAAAAACTTTGTTTTTCAACCTTCACTACTGCTTTTTATTGCCAACAATGGCTACCTCTTTGTGTTTATTATTAGCTAAACAAGTGTGTCATAAGATTCTAATTATGTACCACTGCACACCCTCTTTTTAGCTTTTGGCTTTTGCTATTAGGCACATACCTTTTGCTTGGAAAGGAAAAGAAAAATTAAAAAAAAAAAAGGAAAAAAAGAAAAGAAAAAGAAAAGTAATGAACCTCTCTATTCTATTCTGTTCTAATCTCCTAAATGATATAGAATATAGATAGCCATGAATGCAAATGTTTACTACCTTATTCCTTTTGACCCATCATCTGAATCCCAACAAGTAGAATAAAAAGGAATCCTTCCTCTTTTACCATATGGCATGCATGCATACCTGAATAATAATAATAATAATAAATCATAATAACTTTGACTACTATTATTGTTATTAGACACAGCTGAGAAATAGCAGTGATAATCATGCAAGTAGTGATTCGGCATCTGTGTTGACGACATTTTAAGTGCAGAGATGTTCACATGATCAAGAAAATGCATGAGAAGTGTTGTGTCAGAGAAGACGTCCCACTCTTTTAATTGACTCTCGTCTGCTTTGAGAATTTTATGTGCCATTGGAGGGTATACAAGGACATCCAATTCTCTTTACAAATAACATGTGACTTTGTGCCATGCATTCATCCAATTTAGTACTCTCTAACCATCAAATCTCATCACACAAATGTACAAGATTTCAACACTTAACCTTGGGATTTGGTTTAGTGGTTTCAAGAAATAATTGGTAACCTCTTAATCAATTTAACACAGGTCAATGTGAGTGTATGTATTCTTAACATAGAAATGCTTATTGTACTAATTTATGTTACAAAATCCTATGAATGATGAGCACCAAGACTTTCTTTTTCTTCTTCTATGACATAAGAGACAATACTCTATTATCCTAAATATAGAAAAAAATTCTAAATCCTACATCTACGTATGAATTATCATCGATCATGTATAATTAAAACGATAATGCTACATGTACCACTATACACCTTCATACATTTCATTTACAACACGAAAAGTGTAAACATCAACATAAAAAAGTTTACAAAACACATGAATACAACATACGATAGCATAAAAATAGTCATATATAGCACAGAAATAATGTACTTCAATACAGAAATCAAAATAAAAGAAGAAGACAAAAGGTGTATGAAGATATATAATGCTCCACGTAGATTAATTCTAATTAAAAAATTTGTCTAAGGTGGAATAATTTCACTGAATGTGAAAAAGGAGTGATAGATAAGATAGTGTTACCCCACAACTATATCTATAACTCCAAGCTTTAAAAATTATTACTGCCAAGCAAGAGATATATACTCTATTTTTGGTATAGAGAATCACACGTTAGTTAAGTTATATAAAAAGTACAAGAATAACACGCATGCTATTTATTTATTAATTAACTGAAATGAAATGTTAATGGAGATGATGAATCTATCTTGCAGGCATTGGAGATATAAGTTTGTCTGTTATTATAATCCAATCTTGTGCTTT
>JASCZI010121694.1:14004-24059 GCA_036250425.1 Stylosanthes scabra | reverse complement strand
CTCAGATTTATCATATTTAGATCCACTTAAAGAATCAATTCAAATTTTGTTTGAACCACACTTCTCCGTGGGAACGATATCCACTCATAGAGTGATACTACTTGATTCGGTTCACTTGCCGGAGTAGCTCTTTTGTTTAAAAGATAGAAAAGGTTATCGAGCTATCAAGAGCCACGTTATACGTGGGAATTAAAAGCCAAAAGCAAATTTGAGACAGAGGGTGGACGTACTACGTGAAAGCATGGCGTCATACGTGGGAATTAAAGCTTCAATTTTCAAAATATGGCAGAGAGCACACGTTGTACGTGGCTCCTCACGTCAAACGTGGGCCATTCAACATCCAAGAAGCATTTTAAGGCAGAATCCACACGTTATACGTGCACACATGGCGTCATACGTGGGAATTGATGTGTGAAGAAGCCAATTGAGACAGAAGCCCCACGTTATACGTGGGGTAGCCACGTTATACGTGGGAGCTGAGGGGCAAGCAACGTCAGTTTATCCATTCCAATCCAATCCAAGTTGTTATGCCTCAATCACATTCATTTATCAAAGGGCTTAATTGGAAAATCACAAGATATGATTGATTGAAGATTCAAGAGAAGAAGATAAGGACTTGTAACCATAACAGATAAGATTAGGATTAGATTAGATTTGAATTTGATTTGATTTGTAAATTAGTTTTAGACTAGCTTTAGGAATATAAAAAGAGAGTTTTCTCTCAGCACAGAGGTTACACAGTTAGATACACGTTACTTTACTTCAATTTTAGGTTTTAGTTTTTATCATGCAAGGCTAAACTACTCCATTGTTAAGGGTGAGGAGCTCTGTTCACCCAGCATGAGGTAGTCACTATGTACATTCGATTATTAATTCATTGAGGTATTTTTAGTTATCTTCTAAGTATGATTTAAGTTTCCGTTCTTCATCCCAATGGTTTAGAATCACCGAGAGGGGTTCTTTACTTGTCTAGGGCTAGATTAATAAGATCGAGAGGTCTATTGATTTATGCTAGCTGGAAATTAGATCACATAATGATTAGGTCTAACTAGAGATAGTCAAGCTAATTGTTATGCAACCAAAATTCTGTGGGTTAAAATTGAATTAGAACTAGTTTGGATATAGTGACATGTAATCTAATCTAGGATCACTTTTGAGACTCATAAGGGTTGGAATTGGATATAGATCTTCATCTAGTTATTTAATTGATTGACTAAGAGATTAGCTTTTGATTAGGTAATTAGAAACTGAGTCACTAAGAGATTAGGGCTTAGTTACACTAGATTGTTGTGCTTGATAACTGAGAACCTAGAATTGATATTCGAATGTATGCATTGGCCCTCAAGGGAAAAACATCTCCAAATCTCTTAACACTCCATTCATCATATTAATCTCAAGTAATATTTTCTGCACTCTGTTCTTATTTGCTTTCTTAATTTCAAATCATACATCATCACATTCTCAAGGTTTCATTCGAATCTTCTTAGTGTGACTAAGGGATAATATTGCTTGGTCCTTTATTCCTCGTGGGAACGATATCCACCTCTCCGTGGTATTACTTGAATGATTCGGTGCACTTGCCGATATCTAACGCATCACTAGGCTATTCAATCGCTTTTATTACAAAATCATAACCGTGAGCCTAGGTCTAAGAGGGGTTAAGAGGACCAGAGCTTGGCTTATGGCAACACCGGACCATTGGGAGTAGTAAGTGTCTGTGGGGCTTTTGTTTCCACGTGGGACAAAAGCTAACGTCGCAGCTTACGGTAGCGGCAGGGGGGCCTCTTGCCATCGTCCCGACTACCAACTTAGGATATAGTCATGAAAAGAGAAGGGAACCCCCATATATATATTATTATGAGAGGAAAATGATCGTTTACGATTGGGGCCAGCTGATTGGTCCTCCGGGGAAGTACGAACGATGGTCGTCCGGAGCTAGTACCGGACCGGTCGGGAATGGCTATTATAACCGACCGGATGAGCTCATCTTAGCCTGCAGGAAATTAGGCATACATCATTTGCATATTTTGTGACATTGATTGGGTGTGCCTAACTAATATATAATCGTTTGATGCTAAATGTGTACTTGACTACTTGATTTACTTGCTCTTCTTGTATATTTCTTGTGTGATGAGCCTTGGGATTAGGAAGATATTAGAGTTAAGCTTGGGGCGCTTGTTCCGTACTGGGAACCCCATGAATTTGTGGTTGTCACTCCGTTGTTGTTGAAATATTTCAGATGCAGGTGGAGACTAGCAGTTCGGTTTACTTGGCTAGAGCTACGGAGTGCTTAAGTTTAGTTTATCTTGTTCTAATCCAATGTTCAGTAGAGAGTGCTTATGTTGTGAGCGAAACTATGATATGAGAAGAAGGATTGTTGTATTTTGTTAACACTGTGGGATGTGTACCTTGGCTAGAATATTTGTACTCTGTTTGGTTGACGCTGTGCTACTCTACGACACGTGATTATTATATATGTATTTGAAATTGGCTCTTAGTTATGTCTTTCTTCTATTCTTAGAGTATTGTCTTGGTTTCCTCGCGTATCGAAATTGTAAATACCTTGAGTTCCACCGGCTCAGACTTAAGCTTCGTGGTGGAAGCTCGGGGTGTTACATTTTTGGTATCAGAGCAGTATTTCCTTTATGAGCCTGAGGGATAATGCTGTTTATGCTACTTAGTATATCTTTGTGAACCTCTATGCTATAGAATAAGATGTATATATGCATGTTTAGCCTTGCTTGCTTGTGAGTATACCTTGGGAACTTAATACACTATGCTTAAGATATTGAGACTGATCACCTTGATATCTGCGGTTGATGTTGACAGGACCCTGATGGCAGCTCCCGGGCGAGGTAGAGGTATGGGACGTGGTCCCCATCCGCCGATGCTGGATGAATTCGATGACGGGCCGTAGGGATTCTTTGCAGCCATGACCAACATGGCTAACACCATGCAAGAAGGGATAACGGCTGCGAATGTGGCTCATGCTGCTGCTGCAGCTGGTGGAGGTGGAGGTCTGGCTGGGGATAGGCCGATGACTTTAGCGAGTTTTCTTAAGATCAATCCGCCAACTTTTCAGGGAACCGCGAACCCAACTGAAGCTGATGACTGGAGATCGGCTGTTGAGAGGGCACTGTTAGCTCAGCAAGTACCGGAGGGACAGTATGTGACTTTTGCCACATACTTGCTGGTTGGGGAAGTTCAGTATTGGTGGCGAGGTGCACTCAGGTTGCTGCAGCAAGGAGACCCTAACTTTGTGGCAACCTGGGAGATGTTTAAAGAAGTTTTCTATCTGAAGTATTTTCCTGAGTCGGTAAGGGGACAAAGGGAGATGGAATTGATGCATCTGAGGCAAGGGGATATGAGTGTGGCTGAGTACACTCGCAAGTTTGAGGACCTCTGCAGGTTCACCCGAACTTGCCAAGGCGCTCCTACGGAATATGAGGCATGGAAGTGTTTGAAGTATCAGGATGGTTTGAGGGATGACATCATGAGGATTGTGGTCTCGTTGGAGATACAGTCTTTTGCTGCGATGGTGAATAAGTGTCAAGTGATTGAGGACTGTAACAGGAGGATGACTGGAGGAGGGTTCAGAAGGGGAAGTTTCCAAGGCCGCGGGCGCGGTGTGATGTTGGCGCCTCATGGTCAGAATTTCAAGTATGGAAGTTCTTCGCATCAGAGGTTTCAGGGTACTCGTGGAGCGTACATGGGAGGTGCTTCACAAGCCGTAGGAAGAGGTGGCAGGAGTTATGGAGCGAGGGAATGTGACAAGTGCGGGAAGAGCCACCCGAATCAACCGTGTGTAAGATCCCCCTCGGTGTGTTTTGCTTGCGGGGGCTAGGGGCATTTCGCAATCAACTGTCCAAGCAGGGATAGGCCGGGGGCTGGGAGAGCACCGGCACCACAAGGAAGGGTGTATTCAGTGACTGCTGAGGAGGCCAACAAGACAGGTACTTTACTTGTTCAACAATGTAAAATAGGTGAACATGTAGTGTCTGCTTTGGTTGATACTGGTGCAACGCATTCCTTCGTACATTTTGATAAGGCTAGTGAGTTGGGGTTGAGAATTTCCTGTTTAGATAGAGAATTACAGGTGCATAACACATCGGGAGTGCGTGTCACTAGATTGGGCTGTGAAAGGGTAGCTTTTGCAATGTCTGGTAGGGAATTCGGACACGATTTTATTTGTTTGCCTCTAGGTTAATTAGAGATGATTTTGGGGTTGGATTGGCTGGCTAAGCATCGGGTTATAGTCGACTGTTATGATAAGGAGATTAGATTTGCGGACGAGAGTGCGAAAGGTGCGATGGTTGCACATAACTATTACCTAGGTACCGTGGATGTATACAGTAGTGGCGAGAAATGTACGGGGTTCATGCTTTTCTCCGCCGGAGTAAGTGGAGACAATGTGGAGATTGAACAGATTCCGGTAGTTCGGGAGTTTCCCGAGGTCTTTCCGGAAGACATTCCTGAATTTCCTCCTGAAAGGGAAGTAGAGTTTGCTATCGAGTTGGTTCCTGGTGCTGGGCCGGTGTCTGTGGCTCCGTATCGAATGGCGCCGACTGAGATGGCTGAACTGAAGAAGCAATTGGAGGAATTGTTGGAGAAGAGGTTTGTGAGACCGAGTGTGTCTCCGTGGGGAGCACCGGTGTTGTTAGTAAAGAAGAAGGATGGGAGTATGCGTCTGTGTGTTGATTACAGACAGTTGAATAAGGTGACGGTAAAAAACAAGTATCCGTTGCCGAGGATAGATGATTTGATGGATCAGTTGCAGGGTGCTAAGGTCTTTTTGAAGATTGATTTGAGGTCGGGGTATCATCAGATGAGGGTGAAGGATTCTGATATTCCGAAGACTGTTTTTCGAACTCGCTACGGTCACTACGAGTATACAGTAATGTCTCTTGGACTGACGAATGCCCCAGCTGTCTTTATGGACTACATGCATAGGGTGTTTCGACAGTTCTTAGACAAATTTGTAGTGGTGTTCATAGATGATATTCTGATATACTCGAAGACTGAACAGGAGCATGAGGAGCATTTGAGAGTAGTGCTGCATATACTGAAGGAGAGGAAACTGTATGTGAAGCTCTCGAAGTGTGAATTTTGGAAGACCGAGGTAAAGTTTCTCGGACATGTAGTGAGCGAAAGTGGGATTGCAGTAGACCCGTCGAAGATTGAGGCAGTGTTGGAATGGAATAGGCCGACCACGGTTACGGAGGTGCGTAGTTTCCTTGGGTTGGCAGGGTATTACAGGAGATTCATTAAGGGGTTTTCGCAAATTGCCTCACCAATGACACAGTTGACCCGAAAGGACGCTCCGTTTGTGTGGAATGCGGAGTGTGAAGAGAGTTTCCAGACTTTGAAGGAGAAGTTAACAACAGCCCCAGTGTTGATACTTCCGGAACCGGGACAACCATTTGAGGTATATTGTGATGCTTCATGGAGGGGTTTGGGATGCGTGTTAATGCAACATCGAAACGTGGTTGCGTACGCTTCTTGACAATTATGTCCTCACGAGATGAATTACCCAACGCACGATCTAGAGTTGGCAGCGATCGGGTTTGCTCTTAAGATTTGGAGGCATTATTTGTATGGTGCGAAGTTCAGTGTTTTCTCTGATCACAAGAGCTTGAAGTTCATCTTTGATAAGAAGGAATTGAATATGAGACAGAGGAGGTGGATGGAATTGCTCAAAGACTATGACTTTGAGTTGAATTATCATCCCGGGAAAGCGAATGTGGTAGCAAATGCATTGAGTCAAAAATATTTGGTAGCCTCGATGATGACGATTAAAGAAGAAGAACTGTTGGAGAGCTTTAATGGTTTGAAGCTCGGAATGAGCGAGGTTGGTGGGAATAAATGTTTGAAGGAGTTGCGGATTTCTAATGAATTCAGGAGTGCTATTCGCGAGGCTCAAGAATAGATGACACCGGAGGAACTGTATAAGATGTTGCCCACTCAAGAAGGTAAGGTACAGGAAGGAGTATTCCGAGATAGAGACGGAATGTGGAGTTACAAGGGGAGAATATGTGTTCCCGATAAAGGTGATTTGAGGCGAGAAATCTTGGAAGAGGCATACCGAAGAAAGTTGTCAGTACATCCTGGATCCACCAAGATGTACCAAGATTTGAAGAGAATGTTTTGGTGGCTCGGAATGAAACAAGAGGTTGCGAAGTTTGTGTCTAAGTGCTTGACTTGTCAGAAAGTAAAGATTGAGCATCAGAAACCACCAGGATTGTTGCAACCACTCGAGGTTCCTCAGTGGAAGTGGGAAGGAATATCCATGGACTTCGTGTCGGGACTTCCCAAGACAAAGGCAGGGTATGATGCCATTTGGGTGATTATGGATCGATTGACTAAGTCCGCGCATTTTCTACCGATGAAAATGATGGATTCGGTAGAGAAACTTGCTCAGTTGTACATAAAGGAGGTGGTGAGATTACTTGGAGTGCCAACGAGCATTGTTTCGGATCGCGACACGCGATTCACCTCAAGGTTTTTGGGAGCTTTGCAAAACGCTTTTGGTTCTCAACTGCGCATGAGCACGGCGTATCACCTTCAAACTAATGGTCAATCAGAGCGAACTATCCAAACTTTGGAGGATATGTTGCGAGCTTGTGTGTTGGATAGTCACAACACTTGGGATTCTTGTTTACCGTTAATAGAGTTCACGTACAACAACAGTTACCACTCAAGCATTGGCATGGCTCCGTACGAAGCTTTGTACGGTAGAAAATGTCAATCTCCGTTGTGTTGGTATAGAATGGGTGAGAGGATAGTTATTGGGCCGGATTTGGTTGAGAGAACGACAGAACAAATAAGGAAAATCCGAGCAAGAATGTTGGAGTCCCAAAGCAGGCAGAAGAGCTATGCAGACAATAGGCAGAGGCAATTGGAGTTTGCAGTGGGAGATCATGTCTTCTTGAAGGTTTCACCGCTTACCGGAGTTGGTAAGTCAATTAAGGCGAAGAAGCTTGATCCGAGGTATTACGGACCATTTGAAGTTTTGGAGAGGGTTGTGACACTCTTAAAATTAAATCAACGTAAACCAAATATGATTAGGGTTAATTGGAATAAAACTGGTACATACTGCATTGGGTTGACCCAACTGGGTCAAATGAGTGAGGTGGGTCAAAAGGACCCAACACTCACCCACTTAACCCACACAACAACAAAACACGGCAAAAATAACAACACACACACACACTCATCTCTCTCTCTCAACTCTCTCACCCTCACACCACCACTTGAACCACCACAACTCACTCACCGGAGCTCCGATCGCCGCACCGTCGCCGGCTACACGAAGCTCTCGTCCCCCTCTTCGATACTATAGTGCAATTAAGGTATGGGTGTCATTAGTTATAGCTACATTCACCTTCTTCTCCATTTCTTGAGTATAGAGTTGAGTTCTTGAGAAATCTTTGGGAATTCTATGATTTAGGGGACACTAGGCATAGATTGAAGCCAATGAGGCAACAATTGAGCTAGTGGGTGGAAGAAATTGAGTAAGGAACCCTAGGATTGAGAGCTTTGGAGGTCTACTAGAGGTACGGAGTAGGATTCCTTAGTTTAAAGCTTGTATCTATGTGATTTCTTGAGTTGCATGCTTGAATTGCCAGCGAGCCGATTCGGTTCATCACCGAACCAATTCGTTCTTGAACAGAACCCAAGGTTTGAGCTTTAAATCGATTCGTCTTAGGTTCGAGTCGACTCTGAGGAAAATTTGAGAAAACGAAGGATTTACTGAGTGTTTCGAGTCGACTCTAATCTGGGGCGAACCGATTCGTTTGTGGACAGAGGGTAGAGGACTTCTTTGGAATCGATTCGCACTTCCTACGAGTCGATTCTTAGAAAAGGTTTTCTCAAAGGACAATTGACTAAGTACATAGAATCGACTTGACTTGGGAGTGGAACCGATTCGTTTTTGGACAGTGACAAAACTTGATTTCTTAAATCGATTCGCTACACTGCCGAGTCGACTGGAGCTTTCAAACTTAGAAAATTAAGGAAATTTCACTTAAGCGAGTCGACTCGGTTAGAAAGGGAATCGATTCGAAGCCCTTTGTATGTTTTCCACAAGAGCTTGAATGAGAGGCCGAGTCGATTCGGGAGACACTCGAATCGATTCAGACCTTCTTAAAGTTTTAAAAACAATGAATCTGAAAGGAGGTATAAGGTGATCCACTTCCTAGGCTATTCAATTGCTTTTATTACAAAATCATAACCGTGAGCCTAGGTTTAAGAGGGGTCAAGAGGACCAAAGCTCGGCTTACGGCAACAGCGGACCATCGGGAGTAGTAAGTGTCTGTGGGGTTTTTGTTTCCACGTGGGACAAAAGCTAACGTCGTGGTTTACGGTAGCGGCAGGGGGGCCTCCTGCCATCGTCTCGACTACCAACCTAGGATATAGTCATGAAAAGAGAAGGGAACCCCCATATATATATATATTATTATGAGAGGAGAAAGATCGTTTACGATTGGGGCCGGCTTATTGGTCCTCCGGGGAAGTACGAACGATGGTCGTCCGGAGCTAGTACCGGACCGGTCGGGAATGGCTATTATAACCGACCAGATGAGCTCATCTTAGCCTGGAGGAAATTAGGCATACATCATTTGCATATTGTGTGACATTGATTGGGTGTGCCTAACTGTTATATAATCGTTTGATGCTAAATGTGTACTTGACTACTTGATTTACTTGCTCTTCTTGTATACTTCTTGTGTGATGACCCTTGGGATTAGGTAGATATTAGAGTTAAGCTTGGGGCGCTTGTTCCGTACTGGTAACCCCATGAATTTGTGGTTCTCACTCCGTTGTTGTTGAAATATTTCATATGCAGGTGGAGACTAGCGGTTCGGTTTACTTGGCTAGAGCTACGGAGTGCTTAAGTTTAGTTTATCTTGCTCTTATCCAATGTTCAGTAGAGAGTGCTTATGTTGTGAGCGAAACTATGATATGAGAGGAAGGATTGTTGTATTTTGTTAACACTGTGGGATGTGTACCTTGGCTAGAATATTTGTACTCTGTTTGGTTGACGCTGTGCTACTCTACGACACGTGATTATTATATATGTATTTGAAATTGGCTCTTAGTTATGTCTTTCTTCTATTCTTAGAGTATTTTCTTGGTTTCCTCGCGTATCGAAATTGTAAATACCTTGAGTTCTACCGGCTCAGACTTAAGTTGCGTGGTGGAAGCTCGGGGTGTTACAAGAGCCCACGTTATACGTGGGCATTCTCACGTTATACGTGAGTTATTGGAAGCAAATGACACAAATTGATAGAGACCCCACGTTATACGTGGGGATGGTGGCGTCGTACGTGAGCATTTGGCGTCTTGGCAGTGACCCCACGTTATACGTGGGAGTCACACGTTATACGTGAAGAGTAAATTGTTGCAACGTCCAGTTTTTGATCCAAGCCAATCCAATCCAAGTTGTTAAGCCTCAAATCCATCCACTAATCAATGGCATAATTGGAAGACTCAAGAGAAGATTGATTGAAGATTAAAGAGAAGAAAATCAGGTCTTGTAATTTTAGGAGATAAGATTAGGATTAGATTAGGATATGATTAGATTTTAATTTGAATTTGAATTTAGATTAGGATAGGTATAAAGAGTGATTTAACCACCCAGGGTTAGACACTCAGCACATATTTACTTTTCATAATTCTTAGATCTAGTTTCCATTATGCAAGGCTAAACTACTTCATTGTTAAGGGTGAGGAGCTATGTTCACCCAGCATGAGGTAGCCTTTTGTGTACATTCGTTTATTAATTCATTGAGGTATTTTCAGTTATCTTTTATGCATGATTTAATTTTCTGTTCTTCATCCCAATAGTTTAGAATCACTGAGAGGTGTTCTTAACTTGTCTAGAGCTAGATTCATTAGATTGAGAGATCCATTGATTTATGGTAGCTGGAAATTGAATCACATAATCAGTTAAGTCTAGCTATAGATAGTCAAGTTAATTGTTATGCAACTAAAATTCTGTGGGTTAAAATTGGATTAGAACTAGATTGGATAGAGTGACATTCAATCTATCCTAT
>JASCZI010121691.1:9763-20827 GCA_036250425.1 Stylosanthes scabra | reverse complement strand
GTGTGTCCCTATGAACACCACTAATCCCAATTATGGATGGTTGTCACATAAGCCGCGAAGCCACACTCTGTCAAGAGGTCGAGTGGGTGGAATTAACCCGTATTCCATAAGTCCTAGGCAACTCATCTAGTGCGAAGGTCCTAGGTCATTGGAACTCGAATAATCCATCAAGTTCACCTCATTAAGGACTTAATCATCACTAGCGAAAGCCTAGTGTCAACGGAATAGTTTAACCCTGTGCTTAACCCATTCGTATCCTTAGGGATTAGTGGCTAAGATCATCCACACATCAACCCATGACCAAAGCACAAGAACACTACTCCATAATTATAAGAAACAAAACATCAAACACTTGTAGGCACAAGTAAAGGCATGATTATAGCTATGAAAATAAACATGTAAGATGATAAAAAGCAAGTAAGATAAATAAACTATGAATTAATTGGCAAGAGGGTAAAATTTCCACAAAGCAAAACACAAAACAAGTAGTAAAGCAAGAGTTTGGTTGGTGATGGTAATCCTAAAGTATGAAGAACAATAAAACTAAACTAAGAGAAAATGGGAGAAATGAAATTCTTCCCAAAAACTCTCTAAAACTATCTAAAACTACTAATTGATCCTAATGGTGCTCCTCCCTTGTGTCTTCAGCTGTTCTCCCTCTTATTAGGTTGAATTGGGCTTGAGAAATGGCTGGGCCTTGGCCTGGAAAGGTGGAATTCCCATTTTAGCCTTCATTAAATTGCATCCTGACGCTATCGCGCGGTCGCGCCATCAGGGGCGCGCGGGGGCGCGGTCGGCTTTGACTTCGGCACCAAGCATACGTTGGCGCGGCGGCGCGTTCTGGACCGCGCGGCTGCGCAGTCGCTGTTGACTTTCTCTTCCAGCAGCCTTAAGGGCGCGGGCGCGGTAGCTGTAGGGCGTGGGCGCGCGGCGTCAGCTCTTTTCTCTTTTTGGTTTCTTTCTCCTATCCTTGCGTCCCATGTCCTTTCTTAGCTTCCTCCATGCTTTCCTCACCTCTTTCTCTCTGAAATGCACTAGCAAACATGTCATTGCATCGAGTGGACGAGAATTTAACAATTTATGTGTACCTTGGAAGCTAATTTGACATATTAACAAATTAGAAGCACAATTAGCAAGAGATGGAAATCTTGGTCATTCACCTGCAAATATGTGGGAAAGTATTGATGAGGGTATCCTTTTTAGCATGAATTTTATCGTTAAAAACCTCCTCATCAGGTAACATGTACGGAGTCCACATAAACTGAAACCAACATGAGTAAAGGGGTTACACATATAAAAGTATTACGAAACAAAAACAAGCAACCTTTTCATTTAAAAGAAACGTACATCATCGAACCCAACCCGGTCTAGCACATTTCTGAGGTCCAGCATCCTCCGACTGTGATGGTCCCTACAGGTCTGACCTACAGGTCTGACCTAAACCATTCATCCTGCATATTGAACCCAAGCACAACTTATGGTTTATGAAAATTAATTTTAATTTATGCTTAAGCAAGGGCACACGAAGGACAACGAACCGAGATACAAGGGGAAAGATAAGAAGGTCTCTGCCGGGTGGACAAAAGATAGGGAATCTCTAGTAGATCCAAGAAAACATCAGGGGTATGCAGCCGCTAATCTCCAACGTGTCACGCCTGCTCGCGATGCACAAAGCCTGGTATGTCCAGCACAGCACGACAGAACCCCATGATATCTTGCTGCAAGTCTCGAAGTCCCGCAGCAGTGGGACCCATCTTAGAGAAACAATGTTGTTGGTCTTGTCCGGGAACAAGGCTCCTCCAATCATCATCATAATGTAGCAACGCACATATTGCCTCAACACATCCAGGGATGCGCCGTACTGTTGGGTCACTTGTACTCGCTGCCTCAGCGAAGTCATTTTCACCCCAACGTAATTCTTCCCCTCGCCCAACGGTGGACGTCCGCCAAGAAAATCTTGCGCCATCTGCCATGTCCCTACGGCATACCACTGATCGAAATCCCGCACGCACCCACTAATCGGATCTCCATCCGTGCGAAGGCCAAGGTGATATGCCACATCCTGGATATATTTAGCAATTATTCTCAGTAGCCACCTTAAATATGTATATTGATTAACATTTCTAAACAAAGAACATTAATACCTGCAAAGTGATCGTGCACTCGCCCCACGGGAGATGGAAATTGTGTGTTTCCGGTCTCCACCTGTCAACCAGTGCAGACAGCAACGACATATCATAGTCAAAGGCACGCATCTTGATGAACGCCCCGCGGCCACTCTCGCGACCGGTTCAGAATTCCTTAATTTTGAAAACAGGTTATCGTTGTAGAGGAATCCAAACCAATTGTACGATCGATAAGGGTTAGTCAACAAAGAAAAGTGTCACAAAGCTTGCAACCAATTGAAAATACCGAGTATTAAACTCGGGTGTTCTCCCTAGGAATTGAAATATTGTGGCTCACGAATGGTTGTGAAAATGGGGGTTGCAATGGTTGGGTGTTGGTAACAAGAGCAAGAAAACAATTAGGTAAAACTGATGATGATAAAAGGTGCTTGGTCTTGAGTTGAAGTATAATGTGTCCCTATGATCACTACTAATCCCAGTTATGAATGGTTGTCATGTAAGACGCAAAGCCCATTCTGTCTAATGGTCGAATGGGTGGAAATTAACCCCGTTCCGAATGTCCTAGGCATACACAACAGCACGAGACCAAGGTCTCAACAGACTCGAGTAAATCCTGCGTCACCAGGAAGAACCCACCAACAGTGTATTTAACACCGAATTGAGTCTGTATCATTTAAGGTCCCCTACTGTTGGCAGGGGCGTAGCATTAACGGAACAGTTTTAATACCGGCCTTAACCCATTCTTTTCCTTAGGGATTAGTGGCTAAGATCATCCACACTTCAACCCATGACCAAGACACAAGAAAACTACTCCATATCTATAAGAAACAAAATATCAAACACTTGGCGGGCGTTGTAAAAAAGACATGGTAAATAACTAGAGAAGTCAACAAACAAGATGATCAATGAAGTAAATAAGAAAGAGAATCAACAATTATCAATAATAAAGCAAGTAAATGACAATGGATCATAAATTCTAACTAGATCAAAGTAAGATAAAAGCAAGAGAACATGAACATAAAAGCAAGAATGAGTAAAGAGACGAAGAACAAGTAGAGATTGTATTAATAAAGTAAGAGTAACAATGAACAAGCAATTAAACACTAAAATTTACTAAGAGTTTGGCTAGTGATGGCTAAAAATGGAAGAAGAAAATAAAGAACCTAAGAGAGAAAATGAGAGGTATGAAGAACACTCCCAAAAATTCTCTAAATTATTCTAAAAACTACAATTGATCCTAATGTGAAGGTATGCCCAGTGCTTCAGCTGTTCTCCCCCCATATAGGTCGAATTGGGCTTTAAAGAGGCTAGGCCTTGGCCCGGAAATGCGAAATTCCAATCCTGGCCTTCATTTAATATCACTCTGCAGCGTAAAGTTGCGTACGCAATTTATGGAAGTTGCGTACGCAATTTATGGAAGTTGCGTACGCAACCCTGTCCAGAGAGCTCTCTGGATGCTGCAGAGGAGAAAGTTGCGTACGCACTTATAGAAAATTGTGTACGCAACTTAGTCTGGCAGCTTCCTCTGTTTTGGTTCCTCTTCATGAATCCTTTGCTTCCAATGCCTTCCGTAGCCTTTCTCAAGCACTTTTCAATCCCTAAAGTCCTGAAATATACTAGAAAACACATCAAGGCACCAAGTGGGATGAAATTGTACAATTTCTACTCAATTCTAGGCTAATTTAACATGTATTTCTCAATTGGAACAAATCTAGCAAAGGTTCACAAACATGGCTATTCACAAGCAATTATGCGGATTTAGGTCAATAAACTCATCAAATATAACACATATTTCATCATGAAATATGGGTTCATCACATCTCTAGCGGGCCTCCGAAACTGGCCTCGCGAATATATGGAACCAGACATTCTGGTGGTGGCATGCCAGGGACCACATACACCACGAGGCGTGAACATCCGAGGAGTCTGTTGTTAACACAATTATAAATAAAAAAAATTAAACATTACATTAAAACAACATATTTAAAATTGTAAATCGGATTATAAAATTGAACAAGAAAATATCTCCTAACACTGCATATCATTCTACTGAGAATAATATTAATATAACATTTACCGTAATAAATACATCTATGTATATTGACCATTTTATTACATAGTTTGGGATTACTATTTATGTGATAATGACCTTTTGGTTAGTCGCTTATTATTTTAAGAGGTTGATATTAACAACTAAACCTCAAGGTTAATGTTTTATTATGAGTAAATATCAACATAAGTCAAAGAAATATTGAATTTACGAAATTTAAGTGCATTTTATTATAATAGAGCAAAAACACAAAAGGAACATGATAGAAAAAAAACTAAAACCGAATAAAATGTATTACTTCGACAATAAACAGCTTTACTTATTATTACTATTACTATTATTGGTATTATTATTATTAAACCAAACTAAATGGGATAAATATTTTATCAGCGAAAGAAGATAAAAAAAAATAAAATCGGAGGATGACACAGTCGAGTACTTTTTTTTTTAAAAAAAAAGACTAAGAAAAATAAAACGAACAAATAAAAATTAAACCAACTAATTGATCATAATGCATTGAAACAAGACTTCGTACATAACATTTTGATGATTAATATCATCTACAAGTATACATATTTTAGTACCAATAAAAGGATAACATTTTTTAGTTTTTGGGACAGCATTTCTCTCATCGCTTGTACCAAGCTTTGCTTTTGGGCCATTGGCTTGATGTAGGAGGCGGTCATATCTCAGCCATGGTCATTTCTTGGGGAATGCTACGACGTACTTTAACTCGGCGGATGTTCAGGAGAACTATCACCGGTTAAAATTTCTTCTACCATTCCCTATTATTAATTCCCAAATCCACCCATTCCCACGGACATCATTAGCGACATCTGCTCCGATGTCATTCCCATTCTCCCACCACCCTAAAATGGGAAAAAGAGATGCGATGCTATGATCATTTCGTGCATTTTTTTTAAAATATGAACATTTACCAATTTAACCAACATAATCAGTCCTTGCAACACTACTAACGTGTAATAAAAAGGTCCATATACATAGATGAATTTATTATGGTAAATAGTATATTAATATTACTTATTTAAAAAAAAATCCATTTAGTTAGCCCTCTTTTTATTTTTTAAAAATAACAATATTTAAATTTAAACCTAACAATAGTAGTATAAATAAGTTTATATTTATTTTTTAATCAACGTCTAATTAATTCAAGTGACTTAATAAATTCTTTTAATAAAAATATTAGTAACGAAAGATTCTCTTAATAAATCATTATATATAATCAAAAGGTATTCGATCATATTTGATCCGCTATAATATTATTTTATTAGTTGAATTTGATACAAATAATAAAATAACTTATATATACAAGTTATATCTTACTAAATAACTTTTCTTATAATCTTAACCATAAAATGGATGCTATTATGACGCAATAAGATCAACGATATATCATACATTATCAACTTAAATTATAACCAACACTAACTAGCTACGTTTATAATAAAACCTACACTAGCTATTTTCAAATTAAAACCTAATAGTCATTCTAAAATTATATTATACATTAACCATTCTAACTACACAAATCCTAGCACACCGCTGAATAACTTATCTAACTATACAATCTCACTAACCTGGAATCCTAATGCACCGGCCACATGGTGAGTCTCGTCCAGCCTGTTGATGTCTGGATCCCGTATAAGTTGACCTCTTCCTCGACTCCTACCGGCCATCCTACTCAACACTCTCTCCTTCGATTTTTTTTTTGGAAGCAACTAAACCAAAGAGCAACAAAAAAATGAAATTGGTAAATGATGCATGCAAAAGGAGTCACGCACCCTCTTTTATAGGCAATGTGGATTCCCAGTGCCGTGGCCAATGGTGGAGGCACCAGGATAGCCCAATGCCGCGACCACTGGTTGAGGCACCACGTTGCCTCAGTGCCGCGGCCTCTCATCATGGCACCCCCCAATCAGGCAGTCACGTTTGTTTGCGGCACTGGTGCAGAAATCTATTGCTAGTGCCGCCTCCACTCCCGCGACACTCCCTCCTGGCTGGCACTCAGCCACTCCCTGTGGCACTGGGTTGACAATATAAAAACGTAAATAGACATAGAATTATTTAACTTGGTAAATACTATTTAAATAATATTTATTTAAAAAATCCTTTTATTAAATACTGGAAATAGACAATGAAATATAGAAATAAGTTGAATATTAATTAAAAGATTAATGAATAAAAAACAATTCAATCACATTAAGAGAAAAACTAATTCAATAGGAAAGAAATAATAAAAATAGGAACGATTGAATTGATTTTTAATTTACTTTTTCCCCTTGGTTTTGATTCTTAATATAATTAATTAAGCAAGTAATTAGGGAATTAATAAAAAACCAATAATAGTGATAATAATAGCTTCACGTTGGAGGAAAACTAAATTGACAAAAACATGACTCTTAACTTTTAAAATTATAAAGTAAAAATTCAATTTTAGTGCACTAAAAATATGGGTAGAAGTTATTGTGTTTTCAGCAAATTAAACTCTCTTCTTTTTAGTTTTTGATCAGTTATTTATTTTTCAAAAAAGAGAATATAAGCCATGAAATATTTAAACCAACAATTAGAAGTGTTTTTTTACTTATACAAGAAAATGGACGACATCTATACTATAGGAGAAAGTCTAGGTAACCAACATTTTGGTAATCAATATTAACCAACAAACCTAAAATACTATTACTTGTTTGGGTTTCATTTTTTATGAATTGAGTTTCTCTTATCTTATTGGGCTATTACCTCTTGTTGGTTACCATTGACCAAAAATTTATTGGCTACCTAGCATGATTGATACTATATATAAGGGGAATACGAGAGAGTTGGCACTGAAATTTTCTTTTCCAAAATACCTTCATTATATAATGCAATAAAAATTATTTGTTAAAACAAAAAATCGAAATTGTGACCTTTTATGTAACATCCCGATTTTCGGCACGTCGACGCTACCTACGATCGGGACGTCACATTACTTCCTAATCTTAATTTTCAGCTTCTTTAACTATTTAATTACATATGAGCCTTTCGTATAAACGTAATCGTCAAACATTCATTACTAAACTACTAAACATATATAGTTATTAACTAACGACTCGAAGATGTGGGCAACCTTTACTAAATGAAAATATTATATATGGTAATATCATTAATTACAGACCAACTGAAATCAAAATACA
Organism: Stylosanthes scabra; assembly: GCA_036250425.1. Taxonomy (NCBI): domain Eukaryota; kingdom Viridiplantae; phylum Streptophyta; class Magnoliopsida; order Fabales; family Fabaceae; genus Stylosanthes; species Stylosanthes scabra. The sequence continues at coordinate 13,460 of JASCZI010121691.1, read as the reverse complement.
TCCTTAAATCATACTGATACCCGGCTCGACCATACAAGGGTCTCCTATTACTGAGTCGCGAGTCTAGACAAAATAAAGAAAAGCTAACAACCTAAGCCTCTTGTTGTCTAACAACTAATGAGGTACTCTACTGACTCGGACCAACTAGAGGTGGCCAAATGCCGGATAGATCGAAGCTGGGCTGACTGCGAGCACCAGAAGGCGGAGATTGTGCACCATCGGAGGGATTCTGAGCAAATGCCTAACTACTATGGATGGGAGAGTACTTGGGATGGTGTCGAAGTTTCTCCAAGTACTGTAGGTAATAATCATCGACATCCACGTCCATAGCATGGGGAATAATAGGTATCTCTTCCTCGGAGGGGTCCTCTTCTGGATCCTCTTCTTCTACCTCTTCCTCAATCCCGTTAGCTTCATGAATCCTTGTGGAGATTCCCCAACTTATTTCCTTACCCTCAACCTCATCGCCTTCGCGCAAAACCATCCCTCAAATAACGGAATGAATTGCCAACTCTTGAGTGGTGTAACGACCCGACTTTCAGCATGATTATACCTACGATCAAGTCGCTACGACTACTCACCTGTATAACTACTTATAAATAGAGAATCCTTTGTCTGTACAAACTCAATAATCACGAGAGAACTTTCCAATCTTACATACATAACTTCAAATCCAAATACAAATACAATTATATTTAAATAGTTACTAACATATACATTCACAAATAGCACAGAGGGTAATACAAAAGTCCTGCCTCTCTTGAAAAATAATTAATTCTAAATACTAAAGTGAGAGGAAAATGTCTGAATATAACCTTTAAACTTTCATACATCCAGAAATGATAAATTATAAACATAAGTGACGACAGAACCATAAATCCAACTTCTCGAACTCTTTTAGCGGGTACCCACAATCAATTTCCTGAAATGTTGGGAAGTAGGGGGGTGAGAACCAAACCACATGGTCTCAGTAGAGGGGTTTTCAGAATTGCTATAAAATGATACAGTATAAAAACCTTTTCATTTATGAGTGATTAAAGCAAAACTCATGAACCATCCTTAAACTTAAATTGAATTGAATTATTCAAGTTCATTTAAGAAAAGTTCATTTTACTTAACATTCTTTAAAACATAAATCATTATATAAAAGTCTATTGCTATTACAATAAGTTATATCAAACTCACTGTGAATCCAAAGAACAACTCAATTTCAACAGAAGGGAAAACCAATTAAATACTAACACTTGTCCAATTCAAGCAAATAGAAGTATTAAGACCATCCAACTTATACCTTCAGTAAACATTTAGAGAACCAGACAAACAAACAACACAAACAAGCAAACAAAACAAACAAGCAGCAATACATCACAGAGAAATTCAAACACAAACAAGAGTAAACACAGAGAATATGCGGCACACAATATGATGCATGTTTAGCCCTATGCAGGCCATGAACTCATGCGTCGGTTGACTACCCACAACCTGACGTTACTCGAAACGAGTCCGAATATGGTTTTCCACTTACATCAATCTATATATGTATCCGTGTGGATAAACCACATCAGTCTAGATAATGAAAATAATAGAAATCGGGCATGAAAGCCAAGATATACGTATAAGTGGAAAACAGGTGTCCGCAGAGGAAAATTTACCATGTCAGTCTGGACACAACCTTTCAGTGAGCGTCCTCACAATATATCATTATCATCAGTTATAAATCATATCATTATCATCAATCACTCATTCATAAATCATAAGAGTGTGAGCGGGACAAACCACCATCCTCAAAGCATAAAGCAGTCAAATGTCATAACTCATCATTACTCCTATCATTACTCACATCAATAATACAATACATAAGCCATAGCTTTAAAAGAGACATGATCATGAGTTTTGTCATACATAACAACAGCATTTAACAGTTAATCATATCTGAATACATAAACAAGTATCCACTTAAATATACTTATGGTCGTAAGGATCTTAACTTCGCCATTTGCTCATATACACACACTCATAATCATAAAACCCTTAGCTTAACCATTTATCTTAAGCCGCTTAACTATTAACTTAGAATTCCGAAAGCAAACCAAGTCGGGAACCTGGTCCAGTTCGGCCGGTGACTTAGTAAATCATCACCCGGCCGAGCCATACCTTAAACTTAAATCCTTCCCAAGACTTAGTAAACCAGATAAACCGAGAGTTTGGTTTAACCATAAGTAAAACCGTTTAGAAATCTAGTTGCGGTTTCTCGATTGGTTTGTCTTTGAGATCTTGTCAACTTATTAGTAAGACTATATTAATCTTGTTATGTCTTCCTAAGCACTCAACCCGGCCCGAGAGAAATAAATTCACCATATTAACCTCTAAACTTGATTTTGGACCTAACTAAATTAAACTTGAAATTTTTACTAAGTTACTTCTTTATCCTAATTGTAATTTAGCCCAACCTTCCATTAGTTCCATACCTAAGCCCGACATTAACTTATATTTCATTGATTTGTGACATTCCAAAGATCAGTAACCAAGTATAATAATATTTAGAAGAGTAATTAAAGTAGAGACACGTACCTAACGTTAAAATTTGACCCGATTGGGCCAAACCGAGTAAAGGGGGCAAATATGACACCTCATTGGCATGCCACACACACACACACACACTCTCCCTCACTTTCATACCACTCACTCTTTTCTCTCTCTCAAATTCTCTCATTTTTCTCTCAACTCTCAAACACCCACACACACTCACAAATTTGACTATAACTTGCACTCCGGAGCTCCGATCGCCATTCCGTCAGTGGCTACTCGTTGCTCTCGTCACTCTCATCGTACACATACCAATTTTTGAAGGTAAGAATGATGCGGCAAATCTTTTCACGATTTGCAACAATCCGACAAGTGCATCCCACGCATATGCGTGGGCTTCTACGCCTATGCGTGGCTCTGATGAAGTGAGTTGCCATGCCTAAGTGTGATGGGATTGCCTAGGCGTGGGTTGGAGTATTTGTAGCACGCATATGCGTGCTCTTCCACGCCTATGCATGGTACGGGGAAGCCAAGGTGCTACGCCTAGGCGTGGCCAGAGCTGTCTAGGCGTGGAGAGGACTTCGAGTAGCACGCATATGCGTGCTCTTCCAGGCATATGCGTGGAGGTCTTCCTCTGTTTTGCTTCCAAACTTTGTTTCTTGCTCTGCAAACTTCCTTTCTTCATTTTTCCTGAAAATAATCAATAAAATTATCAAAGTACAACTAATCTATCATAAAATGGTAATCATTGACATTTATAAGCATATATAGTAATTTTGGATGATTTCAAGTTAATTTGAGGTAGAAAGTCATTCAAATAAGGAAGATAATACTATAAAAATGCTCATGCATCACAACACCAAACTTAAACCTTGCTTGTCCTCAAGCAAGCTGAAATCATAAGTTGAATCTTTTGCTTGTAGTGTGGGAATCATTAAGTTTAAACTTTCAACTTCAATCAATTCTAATCAACCATTGACTTTCCGATAGTTCTTTGATTTCAAAGTGTTTGTTTATTTCAGAATCTGCTTGCCTAGGTAATAGCATGATTAACTTTTTCGAAATTTTTGGAAGTCCTTCTTTCCTTTTCTTAGCTTTTGACTCTAACTGTCCTGTAAATGAGGAGACTTTTTAGAGTGAGTTTTTCAATCAACAATCCCGAGTTTTCAAT
>JASCZI010121689.1:12207-23674 GCA_036250425.1 Stylosanthes scabra | reverse complement strand
TAAGTGGTTTAGAGAACCACACAATTTGGCTCAAAAGCTCTCTAGGTTTGTGTGTTCTTTCCCTTCATCTATGATTGGATGATTTTATGAAATGTGAAGTCAATTTCAGAAAGAATTTTCAAAAATTTTGATGGGTGGGGTCCCCAAAAGAAAGCAACAGTTTAAGAAATCCTAATATTAGTAGATATTCATATCATAGTCAGGAAGCAACATAGTTAAGATAGATAAGTACTAATACTAACAAGAAAGTAAATAGATATTTACACAAATATTCTAAATAGGAATAGATAGCAAAGGTCATACAGAAGGTTTTAAAAATTTGACCCTTTCTTTCATTCCTGTGCCGTCCATATACCATGCCCTTCCCCACACTTGAAAATTGCATGGTCCTCTGTGCAAGAGGGGAGGAGTAAGGCCTCTAATCATGTGTAGAGGGGAGTGACTCGTTACTGCTATCCGGACTAGGAGGGGGAGTGAGCTCGAAGTAATCCACAAAGTCTTCATCGTCATTTGGGTCTTGTTCAGCTTCTTCCTCCATTTCTTCGTCTTCCATATCCTGATCAGGATCCAGCTCAGGATCTTCCTCTGGGTCGTCCTCCGAGTCTTTTTCTGGATCCTCCTCTTCTAGATCCTGATCTGCTGCTAGCCCTTCTCCCATAATGTATTCCGAGACTTCCTCTTCTTCTTCTATTGGTTCTGCTCCCGGAATATACTCCGGGACTTCTTCTGATTCATCTGATGAATTTGCCCCTTGATCTTTTCCTTCGGGATCCATTTTAGGATCCTCTTCTTCGGAGTTACTTCTAATGATTATTGGATCTTGAATTGCTAGTGCAGTGTTCCAGCCTTTCTAGTAGATTGACGTGCCCTGAGGGCTGCCAACCGTAGTGAGAATCGAGTCGGCAGCTGTTGTAACTTAGCCTTTCCCTTGGCCAAAGGGAAAAGTCCTTTGGGAGTCATCTGAGGGGATCATATACAACCGACAAAACAGGGAGTGAGTTTCATTTATGGAATTTATTACTAATAACATAGACAAATTTAATGGAAAAAAATTTAAATAAATAAAATTAAATCATTATTTATCAAAATACTTATTTCTGGGCATATTTACCATTTTAAATTTCATTAGTAGTACCGGTCCAGACCGATACTGGGTTATTTTCAATACCAGTCCGAACTGGTACTGTACATAATTTTTTTGAAAAATTTTAACCAATACCAGTCCGGACCGGTACTGAAAATAACCCAATACCGGTCCAGACCGGTATTGGGCCAAACCAATTCTCTCTCTCTTCCTCTTTCTCTTCCACTGTAACTTTCCCCATTCTTAACCCATCCACACCAACAATCCACAGCAACAGTGCTTCCTACGGTGGATCCCAGCTGAAGCACCATTGGCGGCATGGACCAAAAATCATAATAAATAATAATAATAATAATAATAATAATAATAATAATAATAATAATAATAATAATAATAATACCTGGGGTAATATTGTTTGATATTTGAAATTTTACTGTTTTCTCAAAAAAGAGGGAGTTGTTTCTGTTGCTGCTGAATATAATTATCCAGATGAAATAAGATCAGAGAAAAGGAGTTCCCGCAAATGAAGCCTCAAGACAAATTTATTATTTCACTTTTTTTCCCTATAAATAATCCAACATACTTAAATTAAGGAAGACTAAAATGGGAATTCCACGTTTCTGGGCCAAGGCCTAGCCCTTTCTGAGGCTCAATTCGACCTAATATGAGGGGGAACAGCTGAAGACACAAGGGATACTCTACCATTAGGATCAATTAGTAGTTTTAGATAGTTTTAGAGAGTTTTTGGGAAGAATTTCATTTCTCCCATTTTCTCTTAGTTTAGTTTTATTGTTCTTCATACTTTAGGATTACCATCACCAGCCAAACTCTTGCTTTACTACTTGTTTTGTGTTTTGCTTTGGGGATATTTTACTCTCTTGCCAATTAATTCATAGTATCTTCATCTTACTTGCTTTTTATTATCTTGCTTGTTTATTTTCATAGCTATAATCTTGCCTTTGCTTGTTGCCTACCAAGTGTTTAATGTTTTGTTTCTTATAATTATCGAGTAGTGTTCTTGTGCTTTGGTCATGGGTTGAGGTGTGGATGATCTTAGCCACTAATCCCTAAGGACAAGGATGGGTTAAGCACAGGGTTAAACTATTCCGTTGACGCTAGGCTTTCGCTAGTGATGATTGAGTCCTTAATTAGGTGAACTTGATGGATTATTCGAGTTCCAAGGACCTAGGACCTTCGCACTAGATGAGTTACCTAGGACTTACAGAATACGGGTTAATTCCACCCACTCGACCTCTTGACAGAGTGTGGCTTCGCGGCTTACGTGACAACCATCCATAATTGGGATTAGTGGTGTTCATAGGGACACACAATACCTCAACTCATGACCAAGCACCTTTATTTCTTGCAGATTAAGTGATCTTTTGTTTTGTCACCACTCTTAACACACACACACCATTGCAACCCCAAATCTCTTCACAACCAAAATTAAACCACGATTCAACTCCTAGGGAGAACGACTCGAGTCTCATACTCGATATTTTTAAATCTGGTTGCAAGCTCTTGTGACACCTTTTTGTTGACGAAATGTTCTTAGCTCGCATTCATAACTTGTTTGGGTTCCGCTATGATGATCTATTTCCCGTTCTCACGAACACAAGGGAATCCCAAACTAAACTTGTTTGCGACGCCTGGAACGCCTCTTTGTCAACCACCAACTCAAGTAGGATCAAACAGACTGGCGGAACAGATTTATGATCTAAATTAATCTAAAAAAATGAAAGAACAACGGAGTGAGTTTTGCAACTCAGTGAATAAATAGAGCATCCATAGCCCACAAGAGATACTTAAAACAATATAAACTTTTAACTGAAATAAAATTTCAATAATAAAAATCATAGAAATATATCAAAACACATTAATAAACACTTATAGGTTTCAATCATTTAAACTTCCATATATTCATATAAAAAAATCTAAGCGGAAGGTTATTTTATCCAAAACATTAGAATATCAGACAAAAATCACACTTAGGTGGCCTTTTCCTTCATGTGACTTTGAAACAGACATGTTCCACTGGTTTCATGGACATGAAACAGAAACAGGTGCCAATTCTATCTCAAATGGCCCTGGAATACAGTCAAGGTGCACCAAGGCTAACGCCTACTGCCGTTAGCTGCAGTTTCTATCATAGAGCCTTCCAAAACATTTTTATATATACTATTAACAAAATCAAGCTAAGGCTTGTCAGATAATTCAACCAATGTTACCGATTAAACATTTATCCATTTATAGCAACTTTCTCGAATTCATTACTCTAATTGCACCGAAAGTGCAATTACAAAAAGAAATTATTCAATTGTAACCAATCCTTCAAAGGAAAACTCAATAAATACTTCATCAGTCAGATGTTTATCCATATAACTCAAATAGATCAAATTCAATACTAACTTTACATCAAAAGTACAAATTCAAAGAAACTACTCAATCATAATTAAATCTCTCAATAGCAAATAAAATTGGTATTACTGCAAATTAGTATATCTCTTGTGGAATTTCAGTAATAAAATATCTAAATTAAATATTATAGTATCAATCAAGTGACTAAATAACCAAATAAATACATTTCATAATTAATTGCATAAATTATAAAGGTACAAGATAACAAAATATAACTACAAATATAAAGTTTACTCAAAGTTTGATCCCAAGAGATCGAAAATCATTCAGAACGCAGTACAGAATATTACAGAACCAAGCTGATGAAGCAAGGGCATGGCAAAGTAGTGCAAAAAGAAGGAGATGTTAGCACCAAAGGCAACGACAGCAGTTCTCTCACCTATTCCCTGTTCTACCTTTCTCTCTCACTCACATCGTTAACTCTCGATGAATGTTATTGTGACTACGGCAATGACGGCGGCAACAAAAAGGACCACATTACCGCCAATCGCCCAATCTCTTCTCTTCAACTTCTTCGTTCCTTGAATTTGGTGGTGGGAACGGCGACAGCCTTGCTTGTTGCCAGCACCACGTCCTTCCCTTTTCTTCTTTTTTCTTTCCTCATTCTTCCCTACTTTCTCCTTGTCTCTCCTTTCTTTTTTTTTCATCATTCTCCCTCACTCTCTCTATGCTCTCTTTTTTTTTATCTATTTTATTCTTTTATTTTATTTCCTTCTCAATGTCAGTTTGTGTACATTAGATTAGGGTAAAAGAGAAACAACTGTTAGTGAGTGGGTCTCCTCTCTCTTCTTCCTTTTTTTTACCTTTATTTTTTTTTATTCATTTATTTTTTTGGGATATTACAAAAGGATTAATATTGTTTCGGTTGACGCTAAGCTTTTGCTAATGATGAGTAGGCCTTAATGAGGTGGACTTGATGAGTTATAATACCTTGGCCTTTCACATTAGTAAGTAGCTTAGGACTTATGGATCGGGATTAATCCCCTCCACTCAACCATTAGACAGAGTGTGTTTCACTATTTACGTGACAACCATTCATAACTGGGATTAGTGGTGATCATAGGGACACACAATACTACAACTCAAGACCAAGCACCTTTGTTTCTTGCCATACTAGTTATCTTTCTCACGTTTTAATTTGGAAATCTTAACCATTGGAACCTCCATTATTTCACAACCAATCGCAAGTCTCGGTTTTCAATTCCTAGGGAGAACGACCCGAGTGCAAACTTGTGACACTTTTTTTAAAATCTCAATATACTCATAGACACACCGGTTGGGACTATACTCATCACGACGAAATGTTCATTAACTTGAAATTTCCTAACCAGTCTAAGGGAGTGGCATCAACTCTGCCCAACCAAAAATAAGTATCATTATATACTAAGGAGTAACATCTTGGTTATACATAGATAACAATGCAAGATTATTTGAGACAGGAGTGCATATATCTGATAAGTTTGGTACTAGCATGTTGGGCTAGTGATTCATAGCCATTTGTGCCTGCTCTTCCGTACTATAATTGGAATGTATTCTAAAGTGGTTAAAGTCTCAAAGCAAATATGATCCAAAATAATTTCTTAAAAGCAAAAGATTGAAATTTTTTAAAGCGTTTTAGACAAGAAGTTGATGTCAATTATAAAATATATAAATACTTAATATCAATAGGTAAATCAATATTTCTAAAATATCTAAAAATGTTTTGAAAATATTTTTTTTTGTCTAATAATGAAAAAAATAGAATTATAACAGTTAAGATGGACATGTCCTTAATAAGATCATTGAACTCAGCAGGCGGTGCTATCCATACCAAATGAGGAGCGTAGCATCTAGCAGCACTCTTCGCAATAGCATCTACTACTTCATTTAAAGTTCTCAACATAGTACAAATAGTGACTTTCGGAATTCTGATCCCTAAATAGGAGTTCATGAATTTTATCAATAATATCAAATAATAGTAGTTTTCCAATCCCTAAATAGGCCTTACCATTAGATTTTCCAACACCAAATTCGATGATAACATGTTCCCATTTTTTTTTGCAATTATCGTAAAAAAAAAACTTGATAGTTAGGTTTTTCATAAATAATTTTTTTAATTCACTATTTAACAAATCTGAAAATAAATAATATTTTATATTATTAAGAGTGTTGATAGAGAGTCCTAATTGGTAGACCTAATTATCCTTCAAATACTTAAAAGAGTAAAAAACTTAAATATAAATGTTACTTTTTAAAAATATTAAAATATAAAAGATTCTAAACTTTTATTACATAAAAATTAGGAGTATAATTAAGAAGATGAATTAGGCCTTCAACTCATTTTTCTATTATTAAATCATAAAAGGTGATATACAAAATACTAATTTAACTGTTCAAGTGATGCCCGAAATCCTTGCGGAATTTCAGAGCTTCCACCGGCAAGTGCACCGGATCGTATCAAGTAATAAACGCGAGTAGAGAGTATCATTCCCACGAGAACTAACGGACTAAGCAATAACAATTAATTCGTTCTTTAATTTCACCAAATCAATTATTGAGTTGTGGTGAATCTGTATCCACTAAAGTCACAAATAATCATGCAAAATCTCACAACTTGAAACAATGCAGTAACATGAATAAGGATTGGAAAACTTGGATAGCAAGCAAACAATTTGAGATGATAACAGCAATGAGAAAACAAGTCAAGGATTCAGAGATATTCACCCAACAAAACCCTAATTCAATTAATCACTTTCTTCTCATGCAAGTAACTATCAAATCACAATGAACCCTAATTAACTAAACCCTAATCTCTTAGTGATTTACTTTCTCCTAATTCAATTAATTATTAATCTCTTAATTAATCAAAGAATTAGAAGGTGAAGAACAATCCTGATTCGATTAATGTGAAATTCAAGAGTGGTTTTAGATTGAATTTTATGTCACTTATTCAACCTAAGTCTAATCCAATTGAATATCACACAATTGTTGCACAAAAACCCAATTCCATATCTCTAGTTTACTGAGTAATTGTGAAGAACAATTCCCTAACACATTCAAATTTTTGGTTTTCTCAAACACAAGAATTGAAGGCAACAGAATCAATTACCTCTCGGTTTGATTGATCCCTGAAATTGAGGAACAGAAAATTGATCTTTGATTGATGACAATAACTTGCGATTGAAGGAAAGTGAAACTTAAATTAGGTATGTGATAAACCCCATTTCGATGGTTTATTTCATATCATAAATTGACTAATTGTCAACCTTTCACCACTTAAATACATGAGAAACAAGCATGTTTGCATTTAATCATTCCTTAGGGTTGTAAATGTAATTATCTGCTATTGTAGCCAAATTTTACTATGTTTTAAACTGTTTCTCATTTCGCATGATGCCTTGATGTGTGCATTCAAGTGTTTCAGGCTTTAACAGGCAAAGTTTGGAGCGGAAGTGGCTAAAGTAAGCGCGAGGAACGAGAAGATCGCAAAGAAAAACTTGAAGGCCAAATTCAGAGCCTATGTGTACGCACCAAAGGAGCCTATGCGTACGCATTGCCATGCCTTGGTCGTCACGTCCTAGCTGAAACCGGACCATATGCGTATGCACCTAAAGGGCCTATGCGTATTGATGCCCAAAATCCTTACGGAGTTTCGGACTCTCCACCGGCAAGTGCACCGGATCGTATCAAGTAATGAAAAGTGAGTAAGAGTATCGTTCCCACGGAGATTAATGGACTAAGAAATAATGACTAATCGGTTCTTTAATTAGACAAATCAATTACCAAAGATGTGGTGAATTAGAATCAAATCTAATCTATTAAAATCATGCAAATTCAATCAAAATCTCACTAAATCAATGAATTTAAAACTTGGGCAGCAAGCAATAATTAATGAAAAATCAATAATAATGAGGGACAAGCCAAGGATTAAGAGATATTCACCCAAACAAAATCCTAATTCAAATAATCAAGTTACTTCTCATGCAAGCAATCATCAAATCACAAAGAACCCTAATTAACTAAACCCTAATCTCTTAGTGATTTAGTTTCTCTCATCCTAATTAATTATCAATCTCTTGATTAACTAAGTAACATAGAGGTTAAGACTAATCCTAGTTCAATTATGTGAATTGCAAGAGAGATCAAAGATTAGTTTTATGTCACTTACTAATCTAATAAACCCTAATTGAGATTCACAAAACAATTGCATAAATATCCAATTAATTATCTCTAATCTTACTGGAATATTTACGAAGAACAATTCCCTAAACACGTTCAAGTTATGGTTTTCTCAAACTCACAAATTGAAAGTAACAGATTCAATTTACCTCTCGGCTTTCTTGCTTCTGAAATTAGGAACAGAGGAATTGAACTTTGATAATTAATGAAACTTGCACTTGAAGAAAACTTGAAATTGAATTATGGATCCATGCATGGGATGAACAGAGCCCTCATCCCTAGGCTTGATAAATTGTTTAGCCACTCATAGTGATGAATGACACCACAGAGAAGAAAAGAGAAGAAGACATAGAACCTTAATACTAATTACGTGAATAAAACGTGATGAGAAAAATAAACTGAGCAAGTTTGTCAATAATCAAAAGTGTCTCAATCTTAACCTAGGAATTAACTATTTATACTACTACAGATTACAATTACAGAGCGAGAAAAATTGCAAATCATGGGACTTTGCAGAGGTGAACCACGATTGGGCCAAGTCTAGAACTTGGTCCAAACATGGCCTTGGTTTCTGAGAGGGGAGAGCTTGGGAAGTGTGGGCTACCTCACGTTTGGGTCATGTTTGGGCCTGGCCAAACGTGACTCAAATGTGGCCTTGGTGTGGTGTGGAGGCTGGGTCACGTTTGGGCTAGGCAGAAAATGTGGTCCAAACGTGATGTGTGGAGGATTTTCCAAGCTTCCCTTGTTCATTGTTGAGCCACGTTTGGCTCATGTCAGGACATGGTCCAAATGTGGCCTAGGTGAGTTGCTGGTGAGCTTTCCTTGCTTCCCTTGCCTTGGTAAATGTCACGTTTGGGCCATGTCTTACCATGTCAAAGACATGGTCCAAACGTGACCTATGCTTGTCCATGGGAGCTTGGTTTCCTTTGTTAGCCTTCTTGAGTGTCAAATTTGGGCTAACTTTTGAGACTTGGCCCAAACTTGACTTTGATTCTTTTCCAGGGTGATCTCTCTATTCTCTGTTTTACTTCTTCCTCTGTTTTCTTGCTTTGTTTTCTTCAATCTACAAATAATTAACAAACACTCAAAGTATCTAATTCATTTAAGAAATTGACATTTTACATTGATTATTATGATAATTATCTATTAAATTAGCAAGAAATTAGTACCTAAAACCATAAAAGATACGCAAGTATCACGTACGCATCAGTGGCCAGATTTGTGCCTATAAATAGAGGAATCCTTCACCATTTTTGGAGAGCCCTTTTCACCATTCCTTTAGTTTAGTTTAGGGTTCCATTAGTTTCCTTGTACATTTTTTACTAGCCAAACATTTTATTGCTTTTTATTATATGTTTTGCATGCTGTTACTCTGCTGATTTTAATTTCGAATTATTCAATTTTATTGCCGTTATTCTGTCCGTTTCATTTCTGTTATTTTACCATTATGTCTTACTGTTATGCTGCCCATTTAGTTTCCACAATTATGATTTTCGTACATAGCGAGTAGTGACCATAGTGACTCGGCTATGGGGTGAAATGTGCAAATGATCTTAGCTGCCGATCCCTAAGGGCAACGGATGGAAGGAACACAGTTAATTTCGATGCCATTAAAGCTACGCCCCTTGATGAATCCATATTTCATGACAAAATATGTGTTATATTTGATGGGTTTATCAGCATAAAACCACATAATTGCTTGTGAATAACCATGATTGTGAACCTTTGCCAAAATTGTTCTAAGATTGATAAACATGCTAATTTAGCCTTAGAATTAAATGAAATTAGTATAATCTCATCCCTCTTGGTACCTTGATATGTTTGCTAGTGCATTTCAGGATTTTAGGGATTGAGAGATGATTTGGAAAGGCTAAGGAGAGCATTGGAAGCAAAGGATTCATGAAGAGAAGCCAGGAAGGAAGGATTGTTGCTAGTGGAGTTGCTAGCAGGTTGCACAAGCACCAGCAAAAGCTGCCCACATAGCAAGAAAGCTGCGCAAGCAACTCACTAGCAACAATAGAAGCTGCCCACGCAGCAAATGGAGCTGCACACGTAGCTTTCTTGTGCCAGCAGAGCTGCTTGCGCAGCAAATGATGGTGCACACGCACCTTGGGGCAGAATTTCAGCCAAATTGAAGGCTAGAAGTGGAATTTCAAGTCTTTGGACCTAGGCCAAGGTCCTTTGAACCCAAATTCATTCTATTTAAAGGGAGAGTGGCTGAAGCACAAGGGAAGCTAGACACTACACACTACCATTAGGTTTATTTCCATAGTTTAGATAGTTTAGGAGGAATTTGGGAGAGTTTCCCATCTCTCTCATTTTCTCTCATCTAGTTCATAGTGTTCTTCATTTTCTATTCTAATTTCCAGCCCTCACTAGCCAAACTCTTTCATTTAATTCTTGTTTGAATGCTTGTTTAATGCTTCTCTTGTTTCTTTCATCTATTTCTCCATTTCTCATCTCTAGCTTTTATGATCTTGTGTTCTTATTTTCTTGTTGCTGAAATTTATTTTCTCTTATGATCCATTGTTATTTTCTTGTTCCTTTAGTGATAATTGTTGATTCTCTTGCTTGTTTACTTCATTGATCATCTTGATTTGCTTTTTCTCTTGTTATTTACCATGTTTACTTACTATGCCCACCAAGTGTTTGATATTTTGTTTCTTATAATTATGGAGTAGTGTTCTTGTGCCTTGGTCATGGGTTGAAATGTGGATGATCTTAGCCACTAATCCCTAAGGATAAGAATGGGTTAAGGCCCGGAATTAAAACTATTCTGATGATGCTATGCCAATGGCAATAACGGAAAAACCTTAAATGAGACAGACTCAATTAGGTGCAAAATTCACCATGGTGAGTTCTTCCCAGTGATGCGGGATTTACTCGACTTCTGTTGAGACCTTGGTTCTACGTTATTGTGTACGCATAGGACGTTCGGAACAGGGTTAATTCCCCCCATTTGACCGTTTGACAGAATGGGTTTTGTGCCTTACGTGACAACCATTCATAATTGGGATTAGTGGTGATCATAGGGACACATTATACTTCAACCCAAGACCAAGCACCCTTTATTATCATCAGTCCTTGCTATTTCTTATTTTTGTTCTTGTTACCGATACTCAACCATATCAACCCCGATATTTTCACAACCATTCGTGAGCCACAATATTTCAATTCCTAGGGAGAACGACCCGAGTTCAATACTCGGTATTTTTAATTGGTTGCAAGCTCTGTGACACCTTTCTTGTTGACGAACCCCGCTATCAATCTCACAATTGGTTTGGATTCCTCTACAATGATACTATCTGTTTTGAAAATTAAGGAATTCCTAACCGGTCGCGAGAGCGGCCGCGGGGCGTCCGTCACCCCTGCTGGCAGTATGGGGACCTTAAATGAGACAGACTCAATTCGATGCAAAGTGCACTACTGGTGAGTTCTTCCTGGTGACGCGGGATTTACTCGAGTTCTGTTGAGACCTAGCTCCCCCGCTGTTGTGTATGCCTAGGACATTCGGATAGGGGTTAACTCCGCCATCCTGTGGTGGTTAGTTTTCTTTAGGTGACAGTCCATCCAATCTGGGGTCGGCAGTGCTCATAGGGACGTACAGTATTTCAACCCATAGCCGAGCACTCTTTAATCCACTTCTGCTTCCTTGGGAGAACGACCCGAGTCCAGTACTCGGTATTTTCATACTTGGTTGCATCTCTATGATACCTTTTTAACTAAATTTGGCATGGTTCCCTTGACATCGGTTCGGAGCTATCTGCAACGAAACTCCGCTTTTTCGGACCGGACTCGTGGCCGCAT
>JASCZI010121688.1:6237-25468 GCA_036250425.1 Stylosanthes scabra | reverse complement strand
AGCTGCTGTTGAACGTTGAATGTTTTCGTAGCTTCCGCGACCTTCTGTTACTTTTCTTCCTTCTATTTTTCAATGTCTTCGATTTCGATTTGATGATTTTAAATCTTGTGTTCCGAAATTGATGGATTTCAATTGGACTTGACCATTTTTGATGAATTTCGAACGTTTTCTGAGGCGGTTTTGAGTTGAGAGTGGGGGTGAACACGCGCGTGAACACGCGCCTGGATGGTGAGAGTGGGGGTGTTGTTTTAAAATTACTTGGTTTTCCACTTGGTTGGTAAAACCACTTGTTCAAATAGCAAGATTGAATAGTATTTGCTAATTTCTACTTTCTTTAATTTGAACAATAGTGTAAAATTTAAAAAAAAAAAAAACCATAGTTAATTATTAGATAACTTTTGAAATAGTAAATTTAAAAATTAGTTATTTTTATTGATGTGATATATATAATTAGTTGTTTGTATAAACTTTTTTATAAATGATATACAAAAATTAAATTATATTATAATACAATAAAAATTTTGAATTAATAATTTGTTATTATAAAAATGATATGAAATGAAAGCACACGTTTTATCAAATGAGTGCGAAAAACGTTCACTAAATTTTAGTATATAATAAATAATTTATTTTTTTAGTAAATACTAAATTTATATTCGTATAAAAATATAATAATTGCTTATAAAATAATTATATTATATTTTTGTGAGTATTATAATATATGTTTAATTAATAATAATCGTATTTTTATACTAATATAAATTTAATATCTAAAAAAAATTGTAAAAATAGCTTTATTCTATTGAATTATAAAAACGTTAACACAATTTGGGGGCGGGCAGTGATCTTAGGTAGGTAGTTAAATGAAAGAAGAAACACGGCGTGGCAATGGAAAGGGGTTTTAGGTTGGTGGCGTGGCGTGGCGAAGCGAGACCGTGGTCCGTGGACAAAGGAGCAGGCGAATAGCCCGCCTCGCACGGGAACGCACGCCTATCAAGTATCAACCTCACCTTATATGCTAGCGCCTCGTCGAGTCACCGCTCTCGGTTTTGACTTGGACTCACACTAAATTTCAAACTTTTTTTCGATGATATAACTTTGTATAATCGTTTTCTTTTTTTATGGTATGGAATATAATATATTTTTTAAAAAAACATTCTTTATTAATTTTTATGTAGAAATAAAATAAATAAATTATATACGTAAAATAATACGTATAACATTTTTCTGTTTTAACTTTTAATCATTTCATTTCGTTTATACTTTAAATCCTTTTATATGTTCACAATGTAAAATAAAATAATCATTATACATTATTAACCAATTTTTTTTGTTACAAACTAAGTAAATGATAACATTTTTTTTAGTGAAATAGAATACCAGTACTTCTAAATTACAAATTCCTATAATTTTTTCCATCTCTCTTTTTTATGCTATAACATACAAGTATTTGAGTAAGACAACAAAAAAATACAAGTATTTGAGTTTGATGTGTGACTGCTTAAAAGTTAGAAATGTTCAAGTTTTTTTAAAAAATAAGTATCTCATTTTCTGTTTGATAATAAAAAAATTAAGTATTTATACTTGTAATTTTTAAAAGATAGATTATTTTTGGAGCACATAAGAAAAAATTTTTAAAAATATCTTATATTTATTAAAATTAAAAATTCTAACATAATTTTATTTATTAATAAATATTTATATTTATTATTATATTTATATATATCATAATTATTTTAAATTTAAAATCTATTTTATCAAACATAATTATTATTACGAATTAAAAAAAAAACAATCTTTTTAAAAGTAACT
Source organism: Stylosanthes scabra (assembly GCA_036250425.1). Classification (NCBI taxonomy): domain Eukaryota; kingdom Viridiplantae; phylum Streptophyta; class Magnoliopsida; order Fabales; family Fabaceae; genus Stylosanthes; species Stylosanthes scabra. The sequence goes on along the minus strand of JASCZI010121688.1, from coordinate 23,656 downwards.
TTTATGAGTTGTTTTCAAAAAATAAAAAATTTACGCAAAGGAAACAAGCCCTTCGTAAAGAAGTGGTATTGCATTTAGCACCATCTGAATTCAGAAACATCCAATATATGAATGCATATGGATCGAGTATGGTTTGATAAGACCCGAGCCCTAATTAATAGCACATCAGGTCTAATCTTTTAACTTAAACAGTATATTGGATCGGATTCGGACTCAACCCTAATAGACCTGATATTAATTAATATATATAAAAATTTGTTCATTTTATATAATAAAGTAATAAATTTTTACTTTTAAACATTAAAATAAACAAATGCATATTATGTTTATACCAAAATAAATTATTTTAAAAAAAAATATTATATAATATAAAATATTAATTTAAGTGTAAAAATATAATATTACTAATTTTATCTTATAATACATGTTTAATTAAAAAAGTGACTTCAAGGCAGGGTGACTCGAAGCTAGACCCGATCTCGACTTAAAAATTATGATGGCCAATATTAATAAATTAAATCTGCAAAATTTATCCCGAGACCGAAACAGATTGCAGGCACATTCAGGTTATGATCATCCCTTATCTAATCTTTAATTTATGTTGTGCCCCGTAAGAATCATAATAAATTAAGTAATTAACTAATTAATTGTATGATTATAGTAAAAAACTTATTAAAACTATTTAATATAATATATATTTATATCTTAATTATTATTTTCATATAAAAATATTTTTTATACGAATAAAAAATGGTTAATATAACACCCCATTTTCTTATCTTTATTTCACATCTCCTTTCATCATCATGCCGTGAAATTTATAAGAAAGAATTCATAAAAATATATATAATTTTTCGCATGGAAAACAACATGTTATTTATTTTAATGAATTAAATGTATGCATAAAATAATATTTTTCGGATCTTTGAATGATAAAAATATATATCATTTATGATAAATAGAAATGAAATTTGAGTTTGACTGACATAAAATAAATGGGTCCAAACAAAAAATTTTATTCATGTATACATTTTGATTTATTAAATAAATTATTTATATTTTATTTTCTGTATAATAAAAAATTATATGTATTTTTATTCATTCTTCTTAAAGTAGTTTACCCCTTTTTTCTAAAAACAAAATCGTATGTATACCCTTGTAAGAAGAAAAACAAGCAAGAGAAATGCAATTTGGCTTCCTTCTCTGCAGTATTTAAAAATCTTAATATAGCAGATAGCGGCACTAATATCTTAGCAACGATTAGTTATTATATTAATGAAAAAATCTTTGGCCAACATAGTTGGATCCAATGTAATTATAATGAATTATGGTAATTCGTATAATTTTGAATAATAATATTTTTTATTTCGAATAATAAATTTTTTAATTTTAGATAATAATTTAATTATTAGTTTTTTAAAAAAAATTTAGTATTGATTTATTTTAATATTTTAAAATTTCTCTTAGTGCATATCATCAGTGGAAAGATCAGGATTACTTTTCCTAGGTTTGCAAAGAATATACCCCCTTATATGCTGTTCCTAGAATGCACGTACCAACGTTTAAGGCATGAGTCTGGCTCAAAAATCAAATAGTACCCCAGCATTATTTTAAAGGATTTTTTTTTTTTAAACAAAGTAGTTTAACTTTAACACAGCTACTCGGAACACACAAGAAGAACGAAAAAAAGTTAGGTAATTATAGATTTTTTATCATAAATAATCATAATTTTTTTTCAATATTTATTTTTATTTATAAATTAAAAGAAACAGAAAATAAAGACATAACTTATTATTAATTATCTCAGACATTAGATATTGTCATTAACAACTAGATATATTTACGCCACATCACTCCTTATGGCTCATGACCAATTTGTGTACAACTTCTGTTACACATGACATTCTATGTTTGAAAATCCTTTTATTTTTTTTTTTTTCAATTCAAGTATTTCAAATGACATTAGAAAACTTCTAATGAACTACTTCTTACACACTTATTTTTTACTTAGGATATATTTATCTAGTTATATAACTCTTAAAATATTGCTTGATTGTATTTGAAACTCTTCAAATTAAAATCTACCAAAGTCGACCAACATTCCCGCCGTATAATAAATAATAAATTCTTTTTTGGTAAAAAATAATAAATTAAAGTTTTTTTAATCAAAAATATATTGAGAGAGACTTAAATTTGAGACTTCTATTAAAAAAAATGAGAAAAATGTCATTTGAATTATACTTTATTAGCTAATATAATAAATTAAAGCTATAACTTGTTATATATATATATTAAAAGATACATTTTTATTGTATGAATATTATTTTGTTTTGTATATTTTATTTTGGTCATTTATTTTTATGCTAAATAAAAAACTATTTTAATGTCAAATAGAACTTTATTTATGTGTAATTTTTTATACTATTTAACGCCAAAATAATATTCTATTTAGCATATAAATAAATCCATTATCCTTTTATTTTTATACTATAAAAAGGAAATTTATATTTGTAAGATTTTTATTGATATTTTTTATTGAAAAGTAAATTATAAAAAAAAGGTGTGTAATATATACATTGTTTAATCAGAAAAATTGGTAAATAAAAGAAGAAAAAAGAAAGAAAAAAGGTGCTTGGTGTGGATCTCGAGCCCCATGTGCGTGTTTGTCCCACACTCCCACAAGATCTTTCTAATGAATCTTGCCACTTCTTCGTCACTCACTCGCCTTACACCATCATTTCCTGGTTTGTATCAAGAAAAACAAGTCAGTTATCGGGTGAATTATAACCACCCATCGTAATCAAATCGGTTCCAATTATTAATTCTAATATTTCTTTTTTACTAAGATAACTATGATTTAGATATCTAATGGAAGGTAGGGGTGTTGGTGGTGCAATTTGGATCGATTTTGAGTCAAAAATTTATCTGATCTAAACATTAATTTTATTTGCGGTGTGTTTTGGATTTGATAATTTTCTCTAGATAATCTAATCTAATCTGGTCTAATTTAAAGCGGTTTGATTTGAATTGAGTCTGCAATTTTGTAAATTTAAAAAAATTAGTTAAAAATTAGTTAAAAATACATAATAAGTCTTAATATTAGAATATTAAATAATCAATAATAACATAATAAATTTTAATGGTATCTTAAAAAATCAACAATAACATAATAATGGAAGCAAAATTATAGATTAATTAAAATAAATAAATAGATAAATTTCATTTCAAATTTATAAAATATTCACTAAATAATAATAGTACATAATAAAATAAAAATGTAAAATATTAAAGATATTCTAAGTAAAATTTTAAATTTAATAATAGAATAGTACTATTATATCATATTATTCAGTTTGTATTGGATTTGATTGATTTTGAGAAGTAAATCTAAAATTCGATGTAATTCATACAATTTGTCAAATTTAAAATCCAATTAAATCTAAATTAGTACGATTTTAATTGATTTTAGTTTGGAATGGAGGTAAAATTTGGTTTGAATTGGTTTGGATTTCAACACCCCAGTGCAAGGAATAGGAAGAGGAACACAAAGCTAGGGTGGAAAAAGAGATAACGAGTGGAAGGGTGAGAGCGATGTTTGTCCATCCCCAATTCTCCTCAAAACCACATTGTTTTTCTCTCTTTCGCCACTTTTTCGATTATTCATTCTTCCAATTCCGTATACCTTTCCAATGGGCATCCTACTGCCACGTCTTCCCATTTTTCCCTTCACCCCTTTAATTTCCTTAATTAACCAAAATGTTAGAGCACTTTCAAAATTAGTTTTTAAATTAATTATTTTATAAATATTTGATTTAATAGTTTGATTTTTGTATATACATAATGCATCGTATAATTATATAATGAATAATACTACAAAATTAATATTAAAAAGACATTAAAGAGCTAATAAGTCCAATTAAAAATTATTATACAAAATCTAAAAAATATCATACTAAACTAAAAGCACTTATTATCCGAAATTAAAACAATTATCATCTAAATAAAATAAAAATTATCATCCATAATTCATCTACCGTCATCATCGTCACTGCAACTATCTAACCTCACCACAATCACCACTTACTCTAAACCACCATTGACGCAGTTCTCACCAACACAATAACAATAATAAAAATGCAAAGAAGGGGAAGAAGAAGAAGAGGCGGCAACGGCGGATGGAGCAACACCAAAAAATAGCGTCATGCTGCGCATAGTACTGGTGCACGATCTTTGCCCTCGACTAATTCGTAGCCGTCCATCGAGATAATGAGATGATGGAAATTAGGGGAAGGAAAATGGAAATGTGAAAAGAGGGACAAAGGTAGGGATAGCAATTGATATCCGTGGGGTGTGTACCACTACCTCGCCCCTATCCCCGTTTATAAAATTGTCCTTCGTCCCGCCCCATTCTCACCACTGCTCCCTATTTATAAATTTTCGCGGAATTGGCGGAGATCCATGGATATTAATCTTTAAAAAAGAAAATTAAAAATAATATAAATATATTAAAATTTAGTATAATAAAGTAAAATTTAATAAAATACAAATTTAATACTCACATACACATAAAATCTAAAACATATAAAATAAAATAAAAATATGTTTCTAATATATAAATAAAATCTAACTTTTATACATATATGTAGAGACAAATATTTAATTATATTCTCCGCGAAAATTTTGCAGGTACTCATGAGGTGGGTACTTCTACCCCATTCTCGTCCCCGTTATTTGTAGGGATGGATCCGTGTGAAAATTTTTTAGGTCCTCGTTAATTTTTTGTTGCGGGTAATTAAGGCGAATACTTACGAGTGTGAGGATTTTAGCCATCCCTAGATAAAGGATGGTGGAGGTTAGGAAAAAGAGAAGGAGAAAGGGAAGAGAAAGGGAAAGAGGAAGAGAAAAGAAAAGGGAAAGAAAGGAATAGAGATTATTGGCCATTGTTGACTAGCAATCTGGCTCCATAACCTTTCTCTTGTATATTTATCCTCTTAAATATGAATATAAATGAAAAATTGAATTTATTTTTTCATATTAATATAATTAATTAATATGTATTTAATTTGTAATTTGTCAAAAGCTATTTTACAATTACTGAGTCCGATCTGATTCAAAATTTATTAGTTTTTATATTTTAAATTAAAGACCTATTTTTATATATAAAAGATTATTTTATATATAATATAACAAATTCTGCAGATTTAAAATAATTAATAAATTTTTTTAATTGAAAGTATTTTAGGTATTTTATGATTTACTATATCTAGTGATATATATTTCAAAATTATTTTATAATTAAAATCAATATCTAAAATTATTGAATTGCACCACTTGAAATGCTTTCTAAATTATTTATATACTTATTTACCAACTTGTGTGCTAAACTTCACTTATTAACAAATTTAGATTTTTAGAAACTATATGATCAAGCTTTTTGGTAACCAACTTATAACAGATAAAAAAGACTAGACCAAACACAAATCAAATTATAGGCTCTAACATACCATCTTACCTATTACACCCCTACTCTCAATATCATTCTCTCACTCACATATCAAGTATCAACACAAAAAATCTTCCTAGCGAAGAAAGCATATGCCTTGTTATATAGGATCCTCATAAGTGAATTGGCAGCAAAATTTAGAAAGAGATCAATTAAATTAACAGGATTAGGATTGGCACGAAAAAATTAGATAAAAGTCAAATAACATTTATATAGTGTCTTGTCGCTGCAGAAATAGGGTATATTCGGAGACAATTACGCAAACCTAATTTAATGGATCATCACCCATAGTGCACTATGTACAGAATATAAAACTATGGTGAGAAGAGCGTCAACATATTCTTATATGCTAACAATAACAATAATAATAGTGAGTATTATCGGAGGTTTTCTAATGGGTCTTCTCATGTCTGGTTCATAGAACATGTTCTTTACCCAATAATGGCACCCCATCTTTTGAGGATCCTTCAACCATGTCTCTGGTGTTCATAGCAACCCATCTAGATTTTATTTTATACTTAGACTGATTTCTTCGGCTGAAATTTTCACACCTACCCAGATTCCATACGGTACCACTTATTCAACAAAGGCATTATGTAGATGTAGATCGGCAGAATCAAATCTCCAAAGGTATGAACTGTCTGCTAATATCTTCGGACAATTATAGCTGGGACTTTTCTAATGGGCTTAACCTTTGACATCTAAATCAAATTTTGGTCTTGGTACCGAACCCATTTACAACACACTGAAGCTTTAGAGTGGCTTATACGAGGCCCAATTCATTGTGAATGGGAAAGGATTGGGGTTATCAAATCCATGACAAGAAAAAATGATTAAAATGTTATTAAAAAATATTAAAAATTAAAATGTTCCCTCAAATTTCATCTGTTAGTTAAATAATAGGTCTTCTTAATTTTTTGACTTAATCAAATTATTCTCTCAAATTTGGTAACGACAATCAAATTCGTCCATACTCAGTTATTTATCCAAACTTTGTTATTTTCACTCTTTTTTTGTGGGAGTTTGATTGATTTGTGGGTTTTTTAAACTCCTCGGTCCTCAAATTTGAATTTACAATTTTTAAAACCCTTACAAGGCGAGTATAATTTCATCAAATATAACTTTTTAAAACCTCTCACAATTGAATCAAATGAATTAAAAAAATTAAAAAATACATACTTTATACAAGAAAAAGGAAATATGTAAAAACACATGTGTATAAAAAAAGAAAATTTTTTATTTTATGCCTAAAAAAATATGAGTTTACTTTTGATGCAATGACATTCGTTCGTTTTGATAACCAATCACGAGATAAGTGAAAAAAAAAGTTATTTTTATTTGATGTGATGTGACGCTATCTAATTAAATAATGCATGTGTAAAATTTAAGTTATGCTAAGTGTACACTAAAATCAGCCACTAAAATCAGTCATCATGTATAATATACATTGATGTATAAAATACACACTAAAAAATAGTTAAACTATATATATATTTTGTATTTCAATATGTATTATACATTGATGGCTAATTTTAATGGCTGATTTTGGTATGGAAATAAAATTATTCGTAAAATTTCTTTACACTGTGTATCAAATAAATCCAAAAAATATATCACAAAATTTTTAAAAGAAATATCAAGTGTATAAATATTTTTACTAATTAATTATTTTCGTATGTGTCTCTTTCTTTCTTTTTTTTTTTATCTATCAAGTTGTACGATAAAGTTTGTAAGTTTGGGTGGGTGAGAATATATATTACATGCATGTCTTTTATTATAAAAAATGATTTGTATTAAAATTAGACCAATTCAAATTTGATTAGTGTTAAGATATTTTAGATTTAAATATATTATTATGATATATTTCGTTATTTTAGGATTTTAGGTATTATTGTTAGGGTTCTCTTATGCATATAAATAGATGTATATTGTAACATATTTTTCATAATTCTAATATATAAAATTTTTTTTCATTGTTATCTCTCTTCATTTCTAACATGATATCATGAGTTTAGGTTCTTTTTAGATTTTTTTTTTCCTGATGGGGATTCAACCATGATTCCCACCTTGAATGAGTTTTTGTTCTTGGCTCAATTTTTTTCCCCCTTATTATGTCAGTGTCTTTTCGTCCTTTTTCGGTAATCCTTTCAACGTTTCCTTGCGTCACAGATCATACCATTGTAATCTCCTTTCTGCAATGATTCCAACGCACTACACCACGTCTCAAACAGAACCTCCATGCGCCGCCAATCGCCACTCAAAGTTGCTGCCTTCATCACCTTTTTCATGTCCACAACTACTTTTTCTTCAGTTTTCCGGCACCTTTTTCGGAGTTTATTTCCGACACCGCATACAACAAACTATTCTTCTCTCTGTTACGAGTCTAATACAACAAACGGCGTAAAAACGGATGCCGGACGCGCTTGTACTTTCCACCGAAATTTCCATGGATGTCGTCACTGTCTTCAACCAATTTCATCTCCAGATTTCATCTGGACCTCTGATCTGATCAGATCAACGACTCATATCTCTTTAACCACTAATTCAAACCATTTTCTATCTAGTTCGGTTTAACCATTCTTAGTTTGGTTTATTTTTGCATGAAACGGTTCACTCTAGCTTTGACCAGTGCGTTGACTCGCCACATCATCGTTGACGCATCTCCCTTCCTTCAATCAGCTTTCGCCATGTGTCCACAACCTGCTGACGTGGACGATGACGTGGCAACACATAGTGGGACCCTTCCCAAGATTTTTGGGTATCTTCTTTTCGATTTTACCCTCTGTTTTACCAAATTCTACTTCGATCTTGCTGTTTTCACTCTTGTGGTACCTTTGTGCTCTCATTCCGAAAGTTTCGTTAGTCTCTTTGTGGGAATTCTATTACGATTTGTTCCGGCAGTTTCACCAACACTTTTATGCGAGTTTCGTCTCCACTCCGGCAGTTTTCGCCAGTCTATTTGTGGGAGTTCCATCTCCACCTTGACAGTTTGGTTAATTGACAGTTTTGTCTGTTTCTCTTGTGGCAGTTAAGTCTACATCTCTTCTGGCAGTTCCATCCTGCACTCCGTTATGACAGTTCCATCCTACACTCTGTTATGGCAGTTCCATCCTGCACCTAGCTCCATGCTACATCCTGTTATGACAGCTCCATCCTGCACCCCGTTCTGTCTGCATTTTCTTTTGTCAATTTTGACAATTTATTTTTTTTAATTAAGTTTCAAACTCAAGTTCTCAACTTGAGTTTGAGGGGATGGTAAGATATTTTAAATTTAAATATATTGTTATAATATGTTCCATTATTTTAGGATCTTAGATATTATTGTTACGATTTTTTTATACCTATAAATAAATGTATATTGTAACTTATTTTTTATAAGTTTTTCATTGATCTCTCTCTCCCTTTCTAACAATAAAAAAAAAAATTATACATGTAATTTGAGATATTAGCTCAATAAACATTATCCACGATGAAGTTCCCTTCCACGCACGACAGTGACAACACCGCGTGATGGGTGTACAACAACTCAAATTATATATCCTTGAGGGATATAGGATATATAGAATAGAACGTGGGAAGAACAAAAGAAGAGTCGTTTTTTCCCCCACAATATGCATCTGTTTTTATTGATCGCTTCGACAACACGAATGACATAATAATCATATCATACACTTCCTTTGTGTCCTCATTTATTTTTTACTCAAACAAACCTAACTTGTGTTGCAAAATTTCATATATACCGAGCAGTTTATTATTACAGAAATTTTGAGTATAAAAATAATAAAATTTTTAGTACGAATGTATTTTAGTAGCTTACTTTTAGTATAAATTAAATTGTTGTTAATATAATTTATGTTTAGATACATTTTATCAAAAAAAAAATTTGAAAAAACAATATTACTTAGGTACTTCTTTCAAAGGTTGGTCTAAAATCAGCTCAAACATTTTGAGCGTTGCTCATGCACCATAAAATAATAAGCATTTGATTAAATTGGCAAAAGATCTAATAGCCTATATTTAATTTATATATAACTTATTAAAAATTAAAAAAATATAACAAGTCTTTTAATATTTAAAAAATGCCCCATCATAAAATTAGGGAGATTCAGTGATTGGCAACCCTAATCATGCCTCATTTCAATTGCAATGCCGGCAGGCCTTCTGTAATAGTTGTCGGAAAACACCATGAAAGACCGGAAGTCCTTTGGAGCAACGAGATCCTATCGACAACACCACCAAAGACCTCCGATGACAGCAACAATTGCACGAAATAGCAACACATGATGGGTAACTTTCGCCCCAACTTTGGCTCTTTTGATTAGGTGTTCAACTTGATCAAAGTTTCATGGTGTATTCCGGAGAAAAAAGAGAAGTTGCAATTAGATCAAAGCAGAAAAGCTCAAGTTGGAGGCACAAGAGATAACTCATTTTAAAATGGAGCGCATTTGTGTGTTCGCATCAATATTATGCAGCGCATTCGCTTGGAGTGGGTAGTTTTGGAAAGGTGAATACTTGCCAATCTTACTAGTTCTGGATCTTCTAACAACTATGGGTGAACAAGCATTGTTATATAATTGAATCTCCATTTCATTTTAGATTTTCTGGCTATTGTAAATCCTCCTTCAAAATGTAATTTATTATTGTAATAAACTACACTCACTTGTACAATAATTCAATGTAGTAAAGAATAATTCCTCTATTTAATTTGTTTTGTTTCTTTCCATGAATTTTCTTGCTTGGTGGAGGGGATGCAGCTCTCGAATGGATGTTCATCATCACCATAACTATACCTTTTTTAAGAACCCTACTGGACCTTGATGCTTCATTCTTCAAACTCGTTATAAACTATTTTTTTAGATAATATAATATACCATGCCAAACTCTAGTAATATAATTGTTGATTGCTAGCTATAAGAAGAAGCATTGGCAAATTAATGAATTCTATACTTGTCAGAGTAATTATATTGAAGGTTCCTATGGATGAACAATGGTCTGTGCACTTGCTATGCTTACATAAATCTATGTTCATCATCACTTCATTGTACTCGTTGTTCTGGTAATAATAACTTGTAATGGTCCATTTTGTCACAGCAAATACAATATAACATGATCAATGAATGGCAGATAATACAATGTAATTTTTCTAATCTATTCATTATTACAATTCAAACTAATGAATTTTGTCAGGTAAATTAATTTCAATGAGAGATTCAATAGAGATAATAATTGCATTCCAAGGGTATCCCACACATTATTTTTTTTTTTTAATTTTACACCTTTTTTCATCATACATACTGGTTGTTGATTCATTTGGTTTCTAATAAATAGTGTATTAGAAGGAGTGAGATTCAGGGATGGAGGAAGAAGGGAACCGGCTTTGGAAAGGTTAAAGAAGAGTTGTGTGGTGGAAGAAAGGGTTATTTTTGAATCATGCTTCTTTCAGGATGTGAAGAATTTTGTGTGAAGTTAAAAAGAGAAGGAAAAAGGAGAAGAAGAAGGGGAATCAAAGGGGTGGGTGATGATGAATGTGGAGGGAGCAACTTAAGACGGAGCGTGAACTGGAGAAAGGAGTAGTCTTACCGTCAGTCATTCTCTAAGGTTGTGGCTACTGTTGTTTTGTGCTTTGCGTTTCAATTGGGAAGGGAATAGGTTATATATATCGTATAAAAATTAAAAATTGTGTGGCATATTTAAAAATTTAATAATTACTGTAAAGCCAACATGGGATCTTATTTAGAATTATTTATTTGTGCATATAAAAAATACTCAAAATAGTTGTGCTCATTAAAAACAAACCCCTTCTTTAACTATAACTGAGTAAAGTCTCAACGCAAACAAATAATTATTATTTGTTGACATATAAGTAAAACTGCAAAAGAAAGAATAAATTAAGCCAATAAAAATTACTTAGTTCATTTTAGCGATTTATATTTAAAGTTATAGGAGTATACAAAAATGTGGTATTAATTAATTTAAAATTATCTTATATATTTAACTTAACATTTATAATTTTATACAGGATAAAGGGATAATTAGGTCCTTAACTATAGGAAATAGTTGGCACAATAAGTCTTTTCATCAATTGAAAGTGCACAAAACAGATTGTCTAGATATTCCGTTATCTACAGTGATATGTTCTATTTTTACTACGTTAACATGCGGATGAGGTCGTTTTTGTTCTATAAATAAAGTGGCGAACAAAACACGTCACAATAGATAACGAGACACCATGTCACTACTCAGTACTCACTAATTGGTAATAAGTAAGTGTTACTCACGGCATGCAAGTTCGTCCACAATGGAGGAAGTCGCATTTATTACAATAATCCTAAACGTACACTTATTTTTTTCAATCAAGTCTAACCAAATTGTTCACGGATGCACTGTACGAACAGAAATTTATATGTACAATGAATATGTTTTTATAATTGACATGAACATGTTTTAAAATATGTTCGTTTGCTCTTAAATTTTCTGTTTGTTCTAGTAGTAATATTCTGTTCGTGCGCGTGGGATGAGAGTGAGCAAAATTCACTTGGTTTGACTTGGTTGGAGAAAAGAAGTGTACATGTAGTATAATTGCATTTATTATATATTGGCATTTTTGCCGTCATCAAAGACTATGTCCTCATGAAAGTAATGCTCCAACCTCCAAAACGCTAATGTATAGGATGAGATTTAGAACTTGGATTCGCTTGCCACGAGAGTGTAGTGGTTGAGTAATGAAAAGGAGGAGTAAAAGAAGGAAATTATTATGAGAAAAAGGATAAAATAAGAACGTGCATTGTGTCTCTTCTTTATTCCGTCACAATACACACATGGTTACCGTCTAAACATATCTAGCAAATTTTAGTCCAGCTAATCCACTAATTTTCCTAGTCCATTGATCTAATATGAAAGAGCCTGTAAAATAATAAAAATAATAATAATAATAGTAATTAATATGAAAGAGCCAAAAGTCATGGGCATCTAGTCCATTGACCTGGTTCGAAATAGCTAGTAAGACTTTTCAGCATTTTATTTTTTTCTCAAATTCTTCAAGTTGGTGTTCTGAAGATCTTTATTTATACTTTCCCCACTGGTGTCAAATATCATTGATTTTTGTCATTGAACCTAAAATTATGTATACTTTTTCTCAGAAAAACAACTTAAGGTGCATTGTGTTTTGTGTTTTTTTTTTTTCTTTTCAATTTGGGTGCTTTCCACATATGTACTTTTATGATTTTGCGAAGAAAATAAAAAAAGAAAGTGAAATTATTGAAAATAAAAAATAAAACGTAAATCAAACACACTGTTAGATTTTATACATATTTGAAAATTTTAAGTTTTCTAAATAACATTTTTTTTTACTTTAATTATCGAAAGATTGTTGAATAAAATGTTATATGTACATATAAAAAGTTAATCTTTAAATTAATTACTATATTTATTTATATATATATATATTATTTTATATATTTTTATATATATTTTATATTTTAATATATATTTTATTTAACTGATTAATTTGATAATTAAACTTTTTTTCTCCTACATAAAAGATTGTTGTTGCGGAATAATTTGCATTTTGTTTATCAAGCTAGCAAGGCCACGAGTTGGAAATAATATATAATAGTACTTGCTTCAATTTGTTGGTTTTTAAAAAGTTGTTTACTTTTTATTGATTATAAGCAGGAGTACATACATTTTATTTTTAAAATGCTTTGTTTTTTCACATATAAAATAATAAAATAATTCTATACTCAAGTTTACAAAAAATCAATTAGATGCAATTTTTATGACCAATTTATCACATTTAGCTGCGGTTGATGTGTGAACGACCGTAGGATAGATAAATGATAGGAATATAACGACAGTTGAGTTGGAATCGCCGCAAAATATATTTTTTATTTATTCAATATTTTTAACTTAGATTCCAATTTAGTAAAAAATTATAATAAAAGAAAATTTAAATGATAAAAATAATATTTCACGTCGTTCAAATTTAATTAATTAAAAATTAATAACTTCAACTTTTACAATTAACAAAATATTTTTTTATAAATATTTTTTATAAATATTTTATTAAAATATAAACCATAATTTAATTGAAATCATTCAAAATAATGCACAACTTTTATATTATACAAATTTCTTATATAGTTGCACTTTGTTTCTAGTTTGAATCTCTCTCAAAGAACTGTTCAGAAACAATTACCAAAGACAAAAGAGGAAGCTTCCTAATTGTGGTGCACCATGGTTTGGAGGAGCGCGGTTCATGAATCTAAACCGTTGATTTGTCCAACGATTAAAAAAATTTTCGTAAAATAACAAAAAACTACCGCTAATTTCCACTTTTTTATAGCGAGATAAAAAGATACATAAATAATTGTATTTCCAAAAATAATTGTATTTTTACATGCACTTTTTATGTAAAAGTTTAATTTCTTATATCATGATTATATATAGGAATCTTTTATTTTTATTTTTTAATTTGTTTCATATTTAATAATTGTTTAAATATAAAACTACATATCAACCAAGTTATTAATAGTTCTAATAATCTTCTATATATATAATTAAATATTAAAGGGAGAGATGTTAATAGTTCTAATAATTTCTCTATAAATAATATTAGGTATATATTTATATTATTCAATCAAGTTATTTATTTTATGTTAAATAAAAAACTATTTTAATATAAATAGAAATTTTAATATTATTTTTTATGTTATTAAATATTAAAATATTTTTTATTTAATATAAAAATAAATAATTTAATTAAACTTAATTAATTAAAATGAATTTACCAGCACTATTCGAACCTAATCACCTAACTAAAAAGAAGAAAAAGAGAAAAAGGAACCAATAACAACTACTACAAAGGCGGGGTTGGTGTGAGTGTGACTGTGGGAGAAGCCCATTCTTTAATGTGAATCACTATTAAAGTCAAAATGTTTCCAAAGGTTGATGAATAATTAATAAGAGAATATTTGTTTTTCCTTCTTATTAATTTTATGATGCCACCGTCAAGAGAGGGGTTTCACTCCCTTCTCACATGCAACAACTAGGATGGAGATGGCAGGCAGGATAGTGTTCAGATTCAATTCTAATTTTATTCGGGATTGGTTATTTTATTGAAATTCAATTTTATTTAATACGTGAGTTTAAAATATGTCAATTTTTAAGTCTATTTGCTTTAATTCGCGGATGTCCAATTTTATACATGATTTTTAGGAAAATATAATATTCAATAATTATTAAATAAAATTAGTTTTTACATAAAAAAAATTTATTAAACTTTTAATTGAATATATTGACTTGATGATTAAAAATCTTTTATATTATAAAAATGTTTTTGGTTCGACACTCACTCATAACATAACATGGGGATTGATCAGATAGGGTAGAGTTTTAATTTTATTCGACTAGTTTGAATTGGATTGAATATCTGCGAATAGGATTACTATTACCACTTCTAAAAATAATATATATATAATTATCCGTATATCACCGTTGTTTTTTTTTTTCCATTTTTCATTGAATTATTGGCATAAAAATAGTTGTTCATCGTTTTTTAATTTATTAGGAAAAAAGTTATTCGATATAGATATGTAAATTAATATAAATATAAAAAAAAAATTTAATATAAATTTTACCTTTTATATTTTATATAAATTAAAATAAAATATAAATATAAACTTTCTTTATGATTATAATAAAACCAACATTTATATTATTTATATCGATACGGAATAAGTCTTTTATGAGAAGGAACTAGAATTGTTAAGTGAAACATAGAACTACAGCAGTAAACTTGAGATAATGCTAATAGTGAAGCAATAATTATTTTAATTCCGAATGAAGTTAACAAGAAGTGACGACGACAACAACCTTAAGGTGTGCCGCAAAGTTATTACAATGCTTGAATATCACAATAATCAAAAGTTCAAAACTCTTATCATCAAGTAAATCCAAGAATAACCAAAGAGAAAGTAATACAACAACACCAACAACGAGGAACAACAATAAAATACAAAATTCAAAGTTATACTGCTGTTTAATTTTATGCGACATTTAGTTACCAACATTCAAACAAGTTAATATCAACCCTTAGCCTGAAGTAAACCTCACCCTCAAATGCATCGGTTGAGAGAGTGGCCACTCCCCTAGTCATGAAGAAGTCACCAGTGCCACCAATGACGGAAATGTCCCTGGTCTTGTTCATCAAAGGGTCAGCACCTGCAAAGTTTATGCTACCCTTGTGTTCTGTTGAGTTGAACACAAAGGAGAAACCAAGCCAAGAAGTGAAAATCTCTTTCTTATCGTAAATGTAAAACCCTTGCGCTCGCCCCACCGGAGCCGAGTGCAAGTTGTTGTCTAGTGTGATGGGGTCGTCAAAGACGACCACATCGCCAAAGTGGTTCTGTCCGGCCAGTATAGTCTTGTTGCCCCACGAGGGCGCACCCACGATAGCTGACGTGGCATTTTTAGCATTGTGGCCATTGTAAATGATGTCATGAAAATAAAAGACCAACTTGTTGCAGGGCTCTCGAACCCTCTTTCGCCAATGTGTTGTTGGAGTAGAGGATCCCACCGTGATTAGGAGCAAAAGGAAGAGTGCTGAAATGAGCCTCCTGATCATGGTGGATTCCATGTTGCTCACTTAGCTTGCTTAGTGGCTTAGGCTCAATTGATCGATGAACATGTTGTATCATATGGAGTAGTAATTTATAGGCGTGTTATTATGGGAAAAAGGAGATGCGTAAAGAAAGTTGATGCTTAATTATATATTCATTAAACTGCAGTCCAACTTGTACAATTTTTTTTATATATATGGCAAGACTTTAATGTTCAACATGTGATGATTTATATATATTTCATCAATATTAGGTGGTGAAATTGAATCTAAGCTTGGCTTTGAAGGTATGATTACTATTGTTATTTTAGACACAGAGGAAAAACGAAAAGTTACAGAAGACTTTATAATTTATATAGCATTTTTATTATGTATATTTTAATTTTCTTATGAACGAAAACATGTACAGAAAATCTAAATTTTTGTATTTAGAATAATAAATGGTACAATTTCTCTTTTAACTTTTAAGAGACTTTTTTTAAGGATTCAACTCTTTACAAATTACATTATAGGTAAACGTTGTTTAAAACTTAAACTGATTTTGGCTGAACTAACTCTATCCGCATTGGGTTTTGGTGTTAGCTTTATGTCTACGACTAGTGAAATGATTGGGTGCACTAGATGCATATAGGACCACTATTGGCATGGGGCAGATCCAAGTGGATATATATTGGGTTAAATTATTTCTTTCTTCTTCTTTTTTAATTAAGGATTGGGTTAAAGTATTTCTGGTGCAAGTGCAAACCTAACCAAACTCGGATCTTGACCTGTGCTGCTTTGTTAAAAGGAGCTTGCAGCAATGACATATCAACTCACATTCAAATATCAAAATGAGAATATGCCCTATAATTAAAGAATATTTAATTTAATTACACATTAATGCATGTGTTCTCATTGGAGAATCGTGCTTTTGTTAACAACTTAAACAATCTATTTAATATGTCTGGGATTTAATTTAGTATTACTGTATTACATTTTCAGTTTCTTATTATTACATGTACAAGAAAACCATAATTAACCAAATAATAGTAATATTATATTTTTATTAATTAGTTGATATAAAAAATAACTCAAATACAAAATATATATGATGGCCAAAATTACTCATTTTGATATAAATAAAAATTTTGGTTTTTAAACTTTTTTCCATAATAGTATATAATTCAAGTTATTGGAAGAAATTAAGATCACGGCACTACTGAACAACTTGTTCAATATTAATTGAATTTAAGTTGAATTTCCATAGAAACTTAATAATGTTCCAATCAAGGGTGATTTGTTAATTAGTAGTTACTCCG
>JASCZI010121684.1:8695-25573 GCA_036250425.1 Stylosanthes scabra | reverse complement strand
ATATATATATATATATATATATATATATATATAAAAAATTTTCATTTAATAAATTTTTTAGAAGGAATGTGATTAAATAACTTATATTCATAACTAAAATAACGCATTTAAGCTTCTCCTTTCTTTACAACAATGCTCTCATCTTTTAACCATTATATTGAAAAGCAAATTGTGAAATGATTTTCTGCCGAGATGTACAGATTTCCAAAATCTCTTTCATTTCTAAAAGTTATATTTACATTGTCTAGCTTTCATCCGATTTTGATTTAGATGGGAGATGTTAGTACTTAGTAATAAGACATTTCAGTGTCTTATATATATCTTTTGCTAGGGAATTCATCAATTGAAATTAGTCAAATTATACTGGGTTTTGATTGTTATACATCATTGGAGAAGATCAGAGTTTGTACGAACATATAGCTTCCCTGAATTTGTTGCCATATTTTGTATCATTGGGGGGCATTAAGGCCCTCTGAGAAGCTACTTGATCAATTCTTTCGTTATTACGAGATGCTGAAGAAGGAGAAGGCATATAAGAACATGATGTTCTTCTTTCAAATGTCATCACCTTGAAAAAATATAATGTGCCCAATAGAAAAGTAGATAATTTTAACTTATTATTAGATTTAAACTAATTTTACATTGTAATAACCATTTTTTATATTTGAGTATCTTACTGTATATTTTCCAATGCAATCATAGTTAAATTTGATAGCCGAATTTGGCGCGTGCAAATAACAATTTTTGTCATTTTTATATTATATATTTTTTTTTTCAGTCATTTTTAACCCTCTCCAATAATATACAAGAAGTTGATATTTTTGCATGTAAGAATAAGCAAGAGTTATTAACAGAGGCTTGAGCTTGATAGCAATGGAGTATGTTACTTGTGAATAGATAGAAACAATGAGCTCGCAGCTATTAGCACTACACCCCTCACCTCTTCCCACCAAACCCACACCAAAACCAACAACAGTAGCACCAACCCCTCACTACGAACGAATCTTCATCCCTGCCCATGTTTACAGGCACCCCTCCGCCATTCTCCTAGAGCTCTGCAACTCCCTCACCGAGCTCCGCCAATTCCTTCCCCTTGTCATCAAGAACGGCTTCTACCACCAGCACTTGTTCCAAACCAAGCTTCTCAGCTTGTTCTGCAGGTTCGGCAGCATCTCCGAAGCCACACGTGTCTTTGACACCATTGACGACCACGACAAGCTCGATGTTCTTTACCACACCATGCTCAAAGGGTATGCAAGAAACTCTTGTTTGCCTCAAGCCTTGGGATTTTACCATAGGATGAGGTGTGATGGGGTTAAGCCTGTTGTCTACGATTTCACTTACTTGCTGCAGCTCTGTGGTGAGAAATTGGATCTTAGAATGGGTAGAGAGATTCATGGACAGATGATTGTTAATGGTTGTGAGAACAATTTGTTTGCCATGACTGCTGTTGTCAACTTGTATGCTAAATGCAGGCAGATTGCTGATGCATACAAGATGTTCGAAAGAATGCCGCACAGGGATTTGGTTTCTTGGAACACGGTTGTGGCTGGCTATGCGCAGAATGGGTTCGCCAAGAAGGCGGTGGAGTTGGTTTTGCAGATGCAGGAGGCTGGCCAGACGCCGGATTCAATCACGGTGGTCAGTGTTTTGCCGGCTGTGACTGATTTGAAGGCTTCGAGAATCGGAAGGTCGGTTCATGGGTTTGCTGTAAAGTCAGGGTTTGAGTCCATGGTTAATGTTTCGACAGCGCTTCTCGATATGTACTTGAAGTGTGGGTCTGTGAGGGATGCGAGGTTGCTTTTTGAAGGAATGAGTAGCAAGACTGTTGTTTCGTGGAATACTATGATTGCTGGTCTTGCAGAGAATGGAGAATCCGAAGAAGCGTATGCAACCTTTTTGAAGATGTTGGATGAAGGGGTGAAGCCTACAAATGTTACCATGATGGGAGCTTTGCAGGCTTGTGCTAATTTGGGAAATCTTGAACAGGGGAGATTTGTTCATAAATTGTTGGAACAACTGAAACTCGACTATGATGTATCAGTTATGAACTCTTTGATATCCATGTATTCCAAGTGCAAGAGAGTTGATATTGCAGCATCGGTATTCCATAATATGAAGGACAAGACGAACGTCACGTGGAATGCCATGATATTAGGGTATGCTCAAAATGGGTGTGTAAAGGAGGCTTTAAACCTATTCTGCATGATGCAATCTAAAGGCAGTAAACCTGATTCCTTTACATTAGTGAGTGCCATTACTGCTCTTGCGGATTTATCAGTTACCCGCCAGGCCAAGTGGATTCATGGACTTGCTATAAGAACTTTAATGGACAAGAATGTCTTTGTTGCTACTGCTCTCGTTGACATGTATGCGAAATGTGGTGAGGTTCAGACAGCGAGAAAGCTTTTTGACATGATGCAAGAGAGGCATGTGATAACATGGAATGCAATGATAGATGGATATGGAACACATGGCCTTGGAAAGGCTGCTGTAGGTCTCTTTGATCAAATGCATAAGGGAGCCATCAAGCCGAATGAGATAACATTTCTGTCTGTTATCTCCGCTTGCAGCCACTCAGGTTTGGTGGAAGAGGGCCTCTACTATTTCGAAAGCATGAAGGAGAATTATGGCTTGGAGCCTGCAATGGATCACTATGGTGCCATGGTTGATCTCCTTGGTCGTGCTGGCCGGCTAGATGAGGCTTGGAAGTTCATCGAGCAGATGCCCGTCAAACCAGGGATAACTGTTTTAGGAGCTATGCTAGGTGCTTGTAAGATCCATAAAAACGTCGAATTGGGGGAGAAGGCTGCCGATAGACTCTTCGAGTTAGACCCGGATGAAGGTGGGTATCATGTGTTGCTTGCCAATATGTATGCCTCTGCCTCAATGTGGGACAAAGTTGCCATGGTGAGGACATCCATGGAGAGGAACGGGCTCCAGAAGACACCAGGTTGCAGCTTGGTCGAGTTGAGGAACGAAGTTCACACATTCTATTCCGGAAGTACTAATCACCCTCAATCGGAAAGAATCTACGGCTTTCTTGAGGATCTTGGGGATGAGATCAAGGCTGCTGGTTATGTTCCTGACACCAATTCAATTCATGATGTGGAAGAGGATGTAAAGGAGCAATTGCTTACTAGCCATAGTGAGAGGCTTGCTATTGCTTTTGGACTCTTGAATACTAGCCCTGGTACAACAATTCATATTAGGAAGAATCTTAGAGTTTGTGGTGATTGCCATGAAGCTACTAAGTACATATCACTAGTGACAGGAAGGGAAATTGTAGTTCGTGATATGCGCAGGTTCCATCATTTCAAGAATGGAACCTGTTCTTGTGGAGATTATTGGTAATATGGTGAAACAGTTGAAACCATTTTTTACCGAATGTTTGGGCTTGTATATTTTTAGAGTCTGGAGAGGAATCCGCTTAACTTCCTAATATATTTTTTTAAACATGTCGGAAATACTTCTTTATTTTATTTTTGGACAGGGAATACTTCTATATTTAACTGATAAATTTATTGAAATCTCAATAATCAAAGAGTAGAGAATTTTTGGACATATAGATAGTATAATGCTCGATCGAAATATAACATTTATCTTAACTATTCATCATCAACATTATTCTTTTCTGAAGTGGCACTTTTGTGCAAAGCAATAATCCCTTGCTTTTGCATTCAACTTTTGGCTGTTGGGATGGTTCGTGAGATTTTTTTTTCCCTTCTAAAGAGAATTAGCATTAACTCTGAAACAAAAGACCAGATACAAAGAAATTGTGTTCTTCAAACATTCCTTGCTTGTAACCTCAGAATTGGTCCAACTCCATCCGACAATGAATAAATTTTGATAACATCCCTGACATTTTGCTATTTTCCTATCAGTGATTTTTAGGCCTATATACATTCTCCTAATACATTAAACAAAAACGGGTCAGACATAAGAACGCATCCATTTAACTAAATCCCCACGCAATAATCTATACACCTAAAATTACCAAGAAAATGGGTCACCCTCATCTCCACCACCAGAACAATTTAAAAAGATATATCTTTCTCATTCTAGCATTGTATGTCATGAAGGCTCTGGCTTTAACTGGATCAGCATTTAAGTACTCAAACGCATACATCTGTTTACCTTCTTCCAACCCATCTATCTCCATCACAGCCTCTAATAGCTCAGTCGCATCAACTGAGCATTTGCTTCTCTCCATAGCATCGGCTAGTCGCCGGACGCTTGCTGCCACTGTCATCAATGCATCATGAAGGGCATCCTCTGAGGTACGAGGCCGCTTCCGCTGCTGTCTTTGGGGCTGTCCCACGGGAGGCTCTTGAAATCCATCTGGCATCGAGCCATATTCTGGTGGAAGGGCAGAGTATGATTCAGTTCCATCCGTCTCACTCATATTTTCTGAAGAGGGAGAAACAAAAGAAGGCGAGTCGTCCCCGCCATTCTTCATTTCCAGTAGATGGCTTCCATCCTTCATCCTAGTCCAACGACTAGGGGCTTGGTAATTTCCACAAACAATTTTCAGTTCATCGTACAACTCGATCTGCTTTCCACGGAATCCTCTTGCATCAGGACACGCCTGTCAATTGAATGAGAGGGAGATCACCCAATTAGGTATTTATGCATGATTGTTTGAATACTTTCAGGAGAGAGAAAGACGAAAGAAAACTTACAGCAATATATTTCTTCCAGAGCTCATCACTGTCACATTCAATCATCTTTGTATTTGGATTCCACCAGAAACCATCATGACTTAGCATATCTTTTATTACTCTATATCTTTTTTTAATTGTTTTTAGGCGGTTTATCACTTTCTGATTATTCAAATGCAAGTTGAATTGAGCGTTTACAGCTACACAGGCAGAGGTATATGCATTCTCATTGAAACATTTATCAATTTTATTCCCACTTCTAGCCTGAACAGCCAAGGCTTCGATCAGACACTTATCCATTGCAATTGACCACACAACATTTCTTCCTTTGTTTTTCATATCCCTTCTTTGTCTTTGCAGATCATACTGCTCCATTTCTACATAAAGACAATAAAGATTTGAAAATGAATAAGAATGCAGTGAATCATAGAATGACTAAGTACGGAGTGCAGAGAATCATAGAATGCAAATCAAATTAACTGACCAAATCGACGAGAAACCAAACCAAAAGTAAATTTATTATTAACTTGTATACCAAATATAATAAGCCTAATTTTCAAAATGAACTTTCCTCATAAATCCTAGTAAAGAAAAACTCATCAGCAAAAAAGCTTCATTAAAGCCAAATATTCTGTTATTATGCTGTTTAAATATGAACCTAACTATTTATTGCAAATTTGCAATGCAAATTCAAACAGTAACTATAATAATAATAATAAAAACAGCATTCAATTATTCTGGTCCTAAATGCTCAGTTGCTCACCTTCACCGATTGAATATAGAAATAAAGAAAAAATCATGAAATTACAGTGAACTACTGAAGCAATGAAACACATTATAAATTTGATTGAGTTATGCTAGGTGTACACCAAAATCAGCCACAAGTATATAATACGTATTGAAATACAAAATACATTTATTTTCAGTGTGTATTCTGTATTTGAAGGTGTGCAGATTTTGGTATGCAAATGGAATTGTTGAATTTGGGTGGCGAGTAGCAAAGAGAGTGTGCACTTTCACTTGAAAAAAACGCAGAGAAACGTAATCGCATAGTAAAATAATCTTAAAAAAGAAAAAGAGCTCCATTCATGAATCAAAGTAAAGAGAATGCGGATAACAGTTACCTGCTGCTACAACGGATTGCTGCGGTGGCGTCAATGGTGTCAATGGAGTCAAGGAGGGCAAATGTGACAGCTCATTGGAGTGGTTAGGGTTTTCTCGGGAAAACAATATATGGGAAAATTGTTTTCTCGCTTTTTCTCGAAGAAGAAACAGCGAAAAGAAAATGTAGTCCATTCCAGTCATGCAATCAGAATCAGGTGCAAAGCGGTCTAAGAGAATCACCGAATGCTCCTATAGTTGAGAGCCACGTGTCAGTGGAGTCCCCAGCATTAGTGACAAGAATAAAATTTCTTCCTCGACCTGGAAATTGGAATTTTTATTTTACTCATCAAATATTCTAACAAACGGAATTACATCGTTGCTTCAACTGAATTAACTGAAAATCGGCTCTCTATTTGATTCCGTTTATGTAAAAATCTATTTGCAAAAAGTAGATGAAAATTGGGTAAAAATCGGTTGATTTTTTTATTAAAAAAAAAACGTTTTCTTCCACTCTAATTAAACTAGTGTCTTTGATGATATTCAAGTATTTTTTATCCATTGGGCTGCTTTTTTTAAAATTCAAAAGTACTGTTTGAACAATAAAACTTAGTGATTAAATTAGTCTCAAATATTTATGTATAAAATATAAGTTATTTTCAAAGTATATTTTATAATCTGTTCCATGAAAAATTTGTTGAGTTATGTGAATCACTATAATAATAATGGTAAATTGGTATTATATTCAACGAAAACACCTCATAAAAGTAATAAGAAAACACCTCGCAAAAGAAGTAAGAAGCTCCTTTAATAAGGAATTGAAGAGATTAGAAAAAAAATAGAGAAGAAGAAGATAAAATTTTTAATTAGGATCGACGAGAGAAAATAACAATTCACTAATTTTATCCATAATTCTTATTATCCTACCATCGTTATTTTTGTTTATAGGATGAAAAGTGATAGTCTTGTACTAATGTAAGTAATTTTTTAGTTACACTTATTAATTACTACTAGATTTACATCAAATTAAAAATGAAGATTTTGTTTTCCAATAAGATATTAATAGCATTTAGATTAATGTGAATCTAGTGAATATTAATAAGGTGAAGTCTTTGCAAAATTGCATCTACACTAGTAAACGATATATGATGAAGAATCATTAGGTGTTAGGATGAGCCCACACTTTGAAAAATGGTTATTAGTGAGTGTTTACGGGTAGTGCAGAGAGATCAAGAATAATTTACATTAGAATAATTTACGAAATATAATTAAAGATTGTAATGGTTGCAGTAGGCTTTGGACCTTTTATTGGGCAGCCAGGTCTTTTGTATTGATTTTTTTTTTCATTTATGAGTTGCTTATAATAATTAATCCAAGGAAGTTTCTGGGATATCTCAAAAGATGGATATAAGAATTTGGAATCTATTTCCAAAAGTTTATACTTTTTGAGATATTTTAAATGGAGAAAAAAAAATAAAGTAATATGAGCAGAAACGTTTTTTTGAATTTATATGATAAAAATGATGGAGAAATTAAAAAAAAAAACATAGAAGGAGTTGTGTCTATGAGTTTGGAATTAGGATTTATACAAATCATTAATTAAGGATTAGAAGCTAAGTGGTGGTGATACTAAATAATATAAAAAAAAAAATATGAAGATAGGGAAGATAGAAAAGATAAGACACACAGAGAAAGAAAGATGTCGTAAGTTTACAAGAAGAGTAATTAATTATTTATTCTTATTATTAGGATTATCTATTGACTAATAATATGTCTAGTGTAAGACTTTAAGCCCAATTTTTTTTTTCTTTACATAATAAAAGCTTGTCAGATTGTATTTAATACATGAGAAAATCCTTATCTTTTTTATTTCTTTTTCTTTTTCTATTTTTTAAAAACTTTTGTTTCTTTAAAACATAATACATTTATGTTTTGTTTTTAATTATTTTAAAATAATAATAAAATATATCTAATTCAAATGAAATATATATTAAAAAAAGTTATAGAAAAATGCACTAATTATTTAAACGCACTAATTATTTTCATAATTAGTTATTATTTTTAATGTTAGTTTTTTCTCCATTTTTATTTATTTTGTTATTTGAATTATGTGTTATATTTAAGTGATATTATAATACAATATACTTTACCCAATACAATGTATTTTGCCCAATTTCGACCACAAAATTGATGTTTTACCACACTGTGTTCCACGGCAATGAATACGACTTGTAACCATATCCGATCGTGCCTCTTAAATCATACACAAATCAAATTAAGTCATGAATGGGATCAGTTTCACACTTTTCCGGGTGCTTTTTATCACCCTCCATAATGGGTCAAATATCTTAATATTTTCTAAACTAAATTACTTCGGTCGTTCAGCATGTTTTTCCTTGCAATGGCCGTTTAAAATCTCCCATCACTGAGAAGTTTCATACGTGTGACTAAGCAAGTTCTCTGACCATATTATCAACTCATTCTCATTAATTATCTGATCCCACTATAAATACTATGGGTATATTTTAGATCGCTCGTGCATACGATGACGAAAAGACTACACTCTACTCATTTGGGCCCAACTACGTCACTATGAAATATCACTCTCATATTCAGTTCTAGCATTTTTTTTCTTTGTTTCTTTGTCAGCTTCCGATTATCACTACTTCATTACCTTCCTAAACACACCGCAATGTTAATCTGATTCTCTGCTCTTAGGATGGCTGTGCTATATTCAGTTTTAACATTCTTCTTCTTTTTTCCTCTTGTTTCTTTAATTTGTCAGCTTCCGATTATCACTACTTTATTAGCTTCCTAAACACACCACAATGCTAATCTGATTCCCTGCTCGTAGGATGACTGTCTTATATTCAGTTCTAACATTTTTTTTTTTTGCTTTTATTTCTTGGTCAGCTTCCGATTATCACTACTTTATTACCTCCCTAAACACACCGTAATGCTAATCTAATTCACTGCTTTTAGGATAGCTAACTAATTTCATCTACCAACACATGTGTTAACACATATTATATCTTTTCCTATATATGTGTCGATGCACTAATGACTATCTTCAAAGTTTCAAGAATATTTATATATGTAACTCTTCAACAAGTGAAATGAGCATTTACTTCTCTTTATTTAAAATTATGAATTACATTTCATATTTTATTAAGTACTAACATAACATCATAATTTTCATAATATTAAAATTGATTATTCTCAGCATGCGAAATGATAAGTTCATTTTTTTTTCTTAATTTCATGTGTCCAAATAATTTTTTCCAACCTACAAATGAATAAAAAACAAATTTCATCTTTACAACGTTTCAAATTTTAAATCATCAAAATTTTACATACCCGTACCAATAACATAGCAACATTTTATATTCACATAATTTTTGTTTTATTTTCGATATTTTACATGCACACAAATTCATTCAACTATTATTCACATGTTATATTCACGCATCTTTCATCCCACTTTTCAATAACATTAACCGAGTACCATTCTTACTAAGTTTTTTCCTTTTATTGGCCCATTATTATCATTTAAAACCAAATCCGTTTTTATTCCAACAATACTTTCTAACAATTTATTTCCACACATATGATATACACGGTCTGGCCCGGAATATGAGTTTTCCACAAATACGGTCTGCTATGGACAGACAACAACTATTAGCATCTTTTAATATAATTATAACACTTCAAATTACTTTCAGAATTGAAACACCGTTTACTAAGCAACCCACCCTCTCAACGTCGTGATTCATTGTATCAACCAATGGGAATTCAACTTCTACAATCTATACATGTAGATGCAAATCGTAGAATTGGCCTATTAATAAATATAAGTTAAAAGTCACTTACATTAGTGTAAAATTAGACTTTGTTTATGGTGGTGAAAGTATCTAGTAGTCCTTTAAAGATTATGAGAAAAGATTCTAAATATGTGGCTATGATTATTTCTAATATATATCCATATTTTTTTCATTTTAAAAATAACACTTGAAACTTTAGTAGAACACTAAATACTTTCACCACATAAAAAATTTCCATAAAACTATCCCTCCTCTTATAGGATATTACTAACTAATTAAGATTACCTAGTTGGACCGACTAATAGGGTAATAGCCCATTTTACTCGTTACAATTTATTTTGTTATTCTTTAAAAAGAATTATTAATTTTTTAGTAAATTTCAGTTAAGTCAAATTTTATAACAAGTCAAATTTAATACCATGTTATCATCTGTATTTATGTTGAGACTGAATCTCTTTGTATTATTTTTTGTACTGAGGCAGAAGTTGTTTTTATCGTTGTTTGTTAAAGCTGATCATTCTTTTTATACCGATAAGGTTAAGCCTATTCTGATTTTAACCTTATCTATTTTAATGTGTTAATGTGTTAAAGATAACGACGCATGGTTTGTTTTGACTTTATCTGTTTTTACTTTCTATTTCTCTTCGAGGATTGATCTACACAACCTCTATCTCCTTCCGCATGGCAGCTCATCGTTGTTGTTACCTTCTTGCCTGCGTCGCAAGGTTCTCGTTTCTCTCACTTCTCTTTCATTTCCTTGTTGTGTTCTCCTCCCTAGTTGATTCCATCCTCTCAAATGCGGCAAGATTGTTCATTGTTGGGGTAGTGAAATAGTTTGCCCGCCTCACTGCACTAAAAATCCACTTAAAAAATAAACAATAATTCTATTTGCACACCAAAATTAGTTATTAGATTGAAAATAAAACCATATCTAAGCTTAAAGGGGTTTTAGGATACATAGTTAGAATACAAGTCTGGTTATAGTTAGTTGAAAAATTCTACCATGAAAACAATTAAGTGTTTTTTGATGAGGATATTATCACATTTAGAAGTTTCTCTCTTTTTTTTAATTGCACATCAAATTTTAATAGTACAAATCAACAACCAAAATTTAATATCCTCATTAGAAGACACTTTAGTATTTTTATCATAGATCTTCTCTAGTTGGTTAGGTGAAACTATAATTAGTTTGCTTACCTTTAGTGGGTTAATTGCCTAACTGATGTGATTAAGGTGTATGCTATGGTGAAGATGAAAATGATAAAAAAAATAAGATTTTTTTTTATGAATAATTAGATATCAATTATGTAAAATATTTTATTTTATTTTTATTAATTTTTAAAGTAGAAATAGGAGTTATCTTCATTCTATGCATAATAGATGTTCTTCACCATAGAATTATCATGTGGTTAATTGCCTAGTATATAAAAGGCTTGTTGACTTGGACTTGTAACTGATATTATTTTCAATTCAATTTACTTTCAGATTGCAGATCCATCTTCTTCTTCTTGCTTTACTCTTTTTTGTTTTTCTTTGTTCTCGGTTAGTTCAAGACTTTAAGAGAGCTACTTTTTTTTTTCTCTGTATAATATATATCTTTTAGCGGATCTAAGCTTTATTTAAGGGTTTATTTTTGTCCAATAAATTTGAACCTTCAAGACTTGTTTAAGTAGAGTAGTGAACTGATCACTAGACCATCAAGTTGGTAATTATCTTTAAACTGTGTATAATATACATTGAAATACAAAATATATATTAAAAATAAATTAAAATACATTAGTAATTGATTTTGATGACTGATTTTAATTACACTTAGCATAAGTCAAGTTAAAATAGACGATTTAAACTTTCTAATTTCTTCGCCTTTTTCCATGCTAAAGGGTGCCAACTTATTGTCATATTATTTTTTTTTTTTGAAGAATGTAATTTTTTGTTAAGTTTATTAAAAAATAAAATTTATACCTTAATAACGAATTAATTATATAAAAAAGAAAAAGTATTGAGAACCAATACTTTTTTAATAATAACTAGCCAATAACATTTTGAAAATGTCATAAATAAATGATTATCTAAACACAATTAAATGATCATCCAAATAAAATAAGTGATCATCTAAATAACAAAATTCCGAACATTCATATAACAGAATCCTGATCATCTAGTTTGGACTTCGCCGACGCCAATGGAGACAGAGGGGATGCTAACGATGCTATGGGTATAGGCAGAAGAACAAGACGATGAACGGAGACAAAGGTTTGGCCGTCATTAGCAAGATGGCGGTGGAGCAAGGTTGTGAAAAAGAAAACGAGGCATGGATGGGAGAAGAGCGGCGGATAGAAAGCAAGAAATGAGATTGGGTTGCGAAAGAAAGAAGGAAGGGAGTATGTGCTGAACCACGGTGGTAGTAGGCGACAGCAGCGGCACTCATTATGTGTTGCAAGCGCGACAAACAGAAGAAAGATCAATGTCAGCTTCACGGCGGAGAGAATGTTGAAGATGATGAACCAAGTTCGTGGTAGTGTGGCAACCTCGGAGAAGAAGAAAGGACCGACGACGTGAACCGCGGATATAGGAGTTGGCGGAAGAGAGAACAGAGAAGAAGATTGGCGGTAGAGAGAATAAGAATTTTATTGAATGTTGTTGTTTCAAAAGTTGTTGACAATGTAGCACCTCTGTATAAAAAAATACTTGAATTCATGAGTGTTAAAAAAGAGCTATGCTAATTTGCTAACAAAATATTAATTTTCCAACTGCCAACTACTAATATCTAATATATACCCAATCCAATCAGGTAAAATTACATTAAATATCCTTATTATTAAGAAGTTGGCAGAATAGCTGTTGGAAAAATCTTAGGTTAATTGGTAAAATAGAATTTCACTTTAAAAAAATCCATTTAAAAGTATGGATAATACTTTATAAATCCTGTACTTCATTGAAAGAAAAAAAAAATTGGCGAGTGCCCATTGTGAGGGCCAAAAGACCAACAGCAGAAAGAGCAGAATCAATAATCGAGTTGAGTGTGTGTGTTTCATCCAAATTTGAATACCCGTAACTAATAAGTTTTGTTCCTAATCAGATACATAAGGTTAAATTTGTGTAGCCTAAACCATAAATACCTCTAATATAATAGAGAGCGACGTTAGTGGATATATAACATAATCTACTAAAGATAAATGATTCAAATTGGAATGACAAGTACATTGCATATATCTTTAATTACTAAACTATAACACTCAATTTTTTTTCTTCAAACAGTATTTTCCAATTAGACAGGTTAAGATTAATCTGTGGTAGATCAAATTTGAATCCCGTTTGAAGATATGTTGCTGCCTGATGGATTGCTGCGTGAGATTTGTTCAAATAGAGGAATTAGCTGAGAATTCGATCAATCCAAGTAGGTTCACTGCATCACTCAGTTAAAACAAGAATGGATCAAATATATGTTGACGTAATTATAATGTTGCACTAAAGTACTAGTTATCTAGGTAAAATATTAGAAACTGATACTTCATTGACAGAAGGATAATCCTTAGATGCCTTTGAGGTTGACTCTTCTTCTTTATTGATCTTTCTTCCGACTGAAAATGCAGGATGATTAGGTTTAGGAAGTGCCATTGTCTCACTTGCTAGCATAACAATAACTGTAGACATCGTAGGTCGATCTACTGCATCTTCTTGTACACATAGCAAACCAACATGTATACACCTTATAACTTCATTTCTTGTGTATGTGTTTTCTAGTATAGGATCTACCAGCTTTAGACATTCTCCTTCACACCACAGTCTCCAACTCTGCATTTAAAAAAAAAAGTGGATATTTATATATGTGCATATCTTTTTTTATAGCAATTTATTTATAAAGTGTAATTAAGAAAACTAACATATACAAGAAGACTTTGCCCATGTTCTGAAAGATAGAATCCGCTGTTCTTTTTGCCACAAATGATTTCTAGTAAAAGAACTCCAAAACTAAAAACGTCGGGTTTCACTGAGTATAACCCTTCCATTGCATATTCCGGAGCCATATATCCGCTGTTCAAAAATTAATATAGTACTATTAGCTTTGTTACCATAGAAAATGGTGTAATATATGTGTTTGAAAATAAAAGATATTAAGAGGAAGACATACTAGGTACCCATAATTCTTCTAGTATTTTCTTCATTTTGGTCTTTTTCAAATGCTCTTGCTAATCCAAAATCTGATATTTTTGGATTCATATGTTGATCAAGAAGAACATTACTAGCTTTCATATCTCTATGTATTACTTTGAGTCTAGAATCTTCGTGAAGATATAGAAGTCCTCTAGCAATTCCATTGATAATATTCATTCGAATCTTCCAACTTAGTTGCTTTCGTTTTTCCACATCTAGCAACAGCACAAGAAATGTTTCTTGACAAAATTACTTATGCAGAGGAATATATGTAGTAGTCACTTTTTTTTTACATTGTATCATTCAATACTAACAAAAATAAGAAAAATAAATTGAAAATAAAATTTAAAACTTACCGAATAGATGAAGGGCAAGGCTGGAATTGGACATGTACTCGTATACAAGCAGCTTTTCATTTTCCTCAACACAACAACCCAGCAATCTCACAAGGTTCCTATGTTGTAATTTGGCTATGAAGATTACTTCATTTTTGAATTCATCTAAACCTTGACCAGATGTTTTTGAGAGTCTCTTGATGGCAACTTCTGTCCCATCTTGTAAATTTCCCTAAATACATATAGATTTTGGGGAAGTAGGAAAAATTCAAATACAAACACTCACGCAATAATGAATATAAGTACAAGAGTAAATATGGAAATTAGTCCTTAGCAATTTCTTTTGAATAAATTTAAGTTTCTAACGAAGATAAATTGACAAGTTAGTTTTTATTTTTTTCTTAAAATATTAAATAGATTAGACATTAATAAAATACAACAATTCTATTTTTACATCAAAATCAGCCATTAAAATCAGTCACCGTTTACATTGAAATACAAAATACATGTGCAATGTATATTTTAAATGAGTATTATTTTAAGGCATAATCTATGGAATATAAAATTTATCAAAAACTAGTAGAGTTTACCAAATTAAAAGCAGAGCAAAGTGAAACTGTGTGGAGTAGTTTGGTTTACACATTGAAATATATGTTGGCACTCATACCTTATAAACAGGACCAAATCCACCTTCCCCTAATTTGCAAGAATCTGAAAAGTTATTAGTGCTCCTTCTAATCCAAATTAGAGGAATTGTGGGAAGATCAGCATTCAATGAATCATCTCCTTGACCTTGAGGGTTATAATGCATTGATATAGGAGTGCTTTCTGACAATAATGCCTCTATATAAGCATAAAAAATTAAAATTGTATGAGCTATAATGCTTATTGATATAGGCAAGTACTTGAAATGATATTGAAAGAACTTCAACAGTGTGTATAAGAAAGTTTAATTACCATCGTTTGATTGATTCCTCCGCCATAAAAAGTAAATGCCACAGCTTAGTAGAACTACTGCCGCCAGCACACTCACTATGATGACTATGGTTTTTGTCTTACTTGTACCGTTTTTGTTGGCTGCAATAATATAGAGAGAAGTTATTCGATACGGATCTAAATTAATATAGACGTATAATATTTTTTTATAATATAAATTTTATTATTTATTTTTCATAAAAATTAAAATACAATATAGATATAAAATCACATATTTCTAATTAAACTCACATCTTTACCGTTTATATTTATATCATCGAATATTAACATCTTTGATTTGTGCTTCCTAATTGAAGAGACATATAAAACAATTTTTTACTATTATAAAATTTATAACATTTTACTAGTAAATAAAATATAAGGAATATTAAATAAGTTTTTAAGAAAAGAACTTGTAATATAATTGTAATCCAAATATAATGAGTATGAATTTATTTTAAATTTTCTGAAAAAAGTACTTACATATTTATATTTATGGTTATGTAAAATATACATTAAAATTCAACAACTAAATCAAATACTAATATAAAATACATATTAAGATATCAGATACACATTGAAAATGCCTTAAAAAATTTTATGTACACCATATATGAATATTTGGTAATTGAATTTTAGTATACAAATAATATTTTTGTGATTGTTTTTTAGTAAAAATAAGTTGGGGAAGAGGCTCGACCGTTCAAATCCGAGACCTCTACTAGAGGAACGAGACAAATGCCATTTGAATTACATCTCATTGACATTTAAAGGCAGAAACTTAATACAAATATTTTATACGAAAATAATAATTGAGATTTTTTTTTTACAAAATTGAGAATTATTAGATTGTAGTTTAGTCAAATATATTAAATTATTTAATAATTTTTTATCAATAATTTTATGAAAAAACTAAGGAGCCAACATATAGTTACCAATAAAGAGCCCACACATATATAAATAAGATACGGATGATAACTCATATATTATATGGATGATATTTTTATTTTGTTTGGATGATAACCATTTTCAATTTTAGATAATAACTTTTTAAATTTTAGATGATAACTTAACTATTGATTTCTTAGTAGCTCTCTAATATTGGTTTCGTAACATTCTTCTAATTTTATATAAAAATAATTACATTACATATAAGTTTCTACAAAATTAAGACTAACAAGTGGAATTTAATTAATTATATAGGTCAGGCCATGGGATTTTTTTTTATAATAAATATAATATTTACAATAATGCACATGGAGTCAGGAAATTACCAATTTGGGTTAGCCTTACTTAACACGGGCTACACAGGCCCAATGTGAATTTTTTGTATAACTTGGTCCTGACAAGCCCGAGTTAGGGGGCTCTTTTTTGGCAGCACACTAACACGGGTCTGGCTAGTCCGTGTTAAGCCCTAAAAGTGTTTGTACGGATGCTAACACGGGCTTGTGTGCACCGTATTACCCAAATTCCATGTGCCTAGCCTGTGTTAGAGTACATTAGAAAATATTACTAAAAAATACATGACACTAAATAATAATATTATGTTTTAAAGCATATTTAATTTTTTTAATATTTTCTTAGTACTTTTAGTACTTCTTTTTAGTACGTTGTAATTTTTTATTTAATTAGCTATGTTTAATAACATCAACAAATCATATCATAAAATAATAATAATAATAATAGTAATAATAATAAATATGACACACAAAAATCATAATTATAAAAATATACAAACATTAAATTAAAAATAATTAAAAATAAAATAATAAAATGTTTAATAGATAAAATTGGCAAAAAAAAAAACTAATTAATGGTTAAATATAAAAA
>JASCZI010121682.1:11342-25624 GCA_036250425.1 Stylosanthes scabra | reverse complement strand
GTCCTTTAATCCTCGTGGGATCGATACTCCACTTCATTGTGGTATATTACTTGATACGATTCGGTATACTTGCCGAGATCTAGGGTTTGTGAATCTGAGCATCAAGAAGAGAAGAAAATGGAGTTTTTGACTTGGAGGAGAAAAAGAAATTTGAGAGAGAAGAGAGAAAATGAGAAGAATTAAGGAAGAAAATGAGAGAAATGAAGAAATGAGAGTGAGAGTTGAGTTTAAAATGCAATTCTGACATCTCAAAGTTGACTCGGATAGTCCCAGAGTCGACTCTGAAGGGTTAGAGTCGATTCCCTGAGACTTAAAATTGTCAAATTTGGCCTCTGTCAACTTTTGAATCGACTCGCAGGGCTTACGAGTCGACTCTCACTACTCTTAAACACATTTTTGGTTCAAAACAAAGCTCAGTGAGTCGACCCTCTGCAGGCAGAATCGATTCACTGCACACTGCAAAATTTTCAAAGTTTTCTTTAAATTTTAACCGCTCAAATTACTTTGCTCCCTAGGCCAAATCCAACCATTTCAAAGATGTTATTTAGAATTAAAACCAAACTAAATCCTTTTACTCTTAAATCATTTTTGGCAAATCAAACCCAAGTTATGGCTCATCGAAGTTCGCCTAAAAACCGTTTTTGGTGAAAACTTGAAGACATAAAATTTCATTTTTAAACCATTTTCAAAGCTTTTAACAGATTTCCACAACACTCCCATTATATCCTTATCTTTCAAAACTTGCATTTTCAAAAACCTAATCCATCAATTACCCATCTCATGTCTAGGCATTTCAACATACTTTTAAACTGTTTTTATACAAGCACAGTCAATATATCTTATCTACGCATACAACATACATATTCCAAGCATCATCAATCATTTATCAATAATCAATTGCACATATTAATCATCAGGCATCATTCATCATACACCATCCAATTCATTCAATATTCCTAGCATAGTTAGCATTTATTTCACTAGTTCCCTAGTCTCATTTCATCATTATTCACTTAAGGCTCATCCTATGTCCAACTAGCCTAGTTTATCATGCTAGATTATCTCTTACATTAACGAGTCCTAAATCGTACTTGGGCTCCAAGCTCAATGCATTCCAAGAGTGGTTCCACCCCACCATTGAGCATCCAAGTACTTCACTAGCAAACCCATTACCTCATTGAGTTTCAACAAGCTCCATCTAGCTCACCTAACATTTGTCTTAGTTTCATGCACCACCTATAACACATAAAGTCACAAAAGTCCCCAACTTTAACTACTAGGTTTCATCATAATTTTGATGAACATAGGGTTGGAAATTTCTCACAGAGATTTAGCGTTTTGGGCTTTGATTCATAGCTCATTAGCAAGCTAGAACAACACCTATATCATGGAAATTTCGAGAATTCACCAAGGTTAATGAACCTAGTTTTCGCAGAATTGGAAGGAAGAAATGGGTAGGAGATTTCGAAACCCATACCTCAAGATTAGCATAGAAACGTAGAGTATGGGAAGAGCTTTGCGTAGCCGCAAACAGTGCGTCAATCGGAGCTCCGGTGTGGAAGTTACGTCCACCGGAAGTGGCGGGTGAATAATGATCACCACCACCTCCTATCAACTCTCTCTTAACTCTCTTTCTTTCTTTCCTTCAAAGAAGGAAAATAATGAAGTGAATTAAGGGCTTTTCCCTTATATTCATTAACGGGCGGCATTGTCCTAATTTCACGGTTTGGTCCACTTTGGACCAAAATCTTTAGGATAGGTGTTCGTATTCATGTTCCAAACATTTTTGTGATCGCATCTATGTCCTTAGTTTCACTTCGTTTTATTCCCAACGGCGTTAAGTCGTTACCGTCAATAAAATTAACGATTCGGGTATTGGTGCAGCTTGAACTGGTTGGCTGATCGGTTTCGCTTGGAAAAATCCACTGAGTCCGAATATCAGTGAAAATCTCAAATTCCGAGGCTACCATCATTATTTGATTTTTGGTCCCTAACGTAGTTATAGTACTTAATTGACATAAGTTATCAATTAATCGCGTAGTTCTGGCTAAGAAGAAGTCCATGCACTACTACAATGTTGAATAATAGCATCGGCGTTATCGACGGCTTCGCCTACAGCAAAAAGGCGTGACTAAGCTCGACTTTGCTAATTATTATCGACGGTCCCCGAGCACAGTCGATAATAATAAAATATTAATAGCGACGACAAGGCCGTCGCTAATATTGCGTTACCGAGACTAAGGCAAATAAAATTTTAGCGACGCCTAAGCCGTCGATAATAATAGGTTACCAGAATTAATTTCTTATATTTTTAGCGACGCCTAGGCCGTCGGTAAGCCTGGATGACGTAAAAGTAATTTCGAATAATTAGCGACGGCTGAGCCGTCGGTAAGGGTGGGACAGATTAATTTGTTTTTAAATTTTCGAACCTGTTTTATATAATAACGTTGTGAAACTGTTTTCTATATATAAATGAACTAGAAATACAAATTATTCATAATACAAATACAATTATCACACTAAAAGTTATTGTCACAAACAATTCGAAATTAAGAATGAAAAAAAAAACATAACGTGACTAAATTAAATCAAGTGTATGATGAGAAAAGAAAAGGTACTAATCGTAGTCCTCGTCGTCAGAGGAAGACCGTCATCAGGATGGGTATCACTACGAGTCGGTGCACTAGCAGTAACAGTAGGTGGGGGCCGAGGAGGGCGAGCTGAAAATGGCGCTGGAGGTGGTGGGGGAGGCATCGCGGCGGAGGAGGAGGTAGGCTGCATCTGCTGCATGAAGGTGTACATCTGGGAGACGTGACTCTTCCACTGATCGAACTCCGCAGACTGAGTGTCAAGAGGGGTCTGCAAACGGGTCACGTCGGTCTCGTACCGCTTCTTCCAAGCTTCCATCTCTCGCTTGTACTCCTCCGCCTGTTGCTGGATCTCCCTGTTCAGTAAGGTGATATGCTCCCTCACGTCAAGTCCACTGCAAGTAGAGGCATTGGTACACTGAGGGTTTACATTCCACCCACCTTATTTAGAATTTCGTCCTCGAAATTCACTCTAAGTTATACACTGAGGTTATCTGTAAGGGTAAACATTCGTTGGTACGTTGCGGTGAGATCGTATTGACAATCTCATTTCGGTTTCCTCTAATTATGTTCCAAAAATTTTCTAAGTTGCATTCCATTTCATGGCATGGCAAGAATTTCACAGTCTCAACTGTCACACGCTTGTCTTGAGTCTCCGAGTTTTCGCAAGGAAAGCTCACCATAGTCACTTCATAAGGTAGCTCGACCTTCGCCAGAATGTCCGAGGCTTGGTCTCTCTCGTTTTTTTTTAACTCATAGGGGAACAAGAGCTCCCTAACTTCACCTCAAATTTTGACACGTTGTTTTCATTCGTAACTTCACATTGCGGTGAAAAATAGAATTTGGAATCTTGTGTGGCTGGGGTATGGAAGATATTGAGGTTACTAGCTCATTTGGTCGGTTATCTTAGCCAACCCAACCGATCCAGTATATTTCCCATATCACTCCCAGCACGTATTTCCCCAAGGATGCTACATAACGCCCTAGCGCTTGCTCAATCTTTGTAATTGGGGGTTTCCATGTGATCATCATGTGTCGATATTTCACGACATGGGTGTTCCTTAAGCACCCTTTTACGACTAAGAGTCCGCTAATGCGAGAAGCAGGGAAGTTGATCCCGTGGATCCCCTCATTCACTTCCTGACTCACGTAACGTTCATCATACATCTTGAGAGGACCATACCTGGAATTCATTCATTTCATACAAAAAGGTCACTCCTAAGGCTATACTCTATGCATGAGATGTAATTATTCGTAGGAGGTGTGGAAGGCTCTTCTTTGTTCTTTAAATTCATTTGAAAACATAAGACCTTGCTCTTAGAATCGACTTTGAAGAGTAAGAGTTGACTCTGTGAGGCTTTAAAGCAATAATTTAGAAATCTGGACCCATGTGAGTCGACTCTGGTTCACCTCGAGTCGACTCACATGTCTAGTTTCAACTCATTTTGAAAGTAGAGTCGATTCGAATTCATCTAAGTCGACTCCTTGCATTGTTATTAAATCAAATTCGCTTCTGTCCATATAAGAATCAACTCTAGAACCCTTCAGAGTCGACTCGAAACTCTTAGAAAATATTTGACATAGAAAACTTCTCAGGCGAGTCAACTCTAAAGGGTTAGAGTCGATTTCCTGAGCAACAAAATGGTTAGGATTAGTCTATGTCCAAATAAGAATCAATTTACAGGGCTTATGAGTCGACTCCCAACACTCAAAAATGTGGTTTTACTTACACCAAAGGCTCAGTGAGTCGACTCTGTGCAGTGCAGAGTCGATTCACTATAGTGTACTGCAACTGCAGAATTTTCAAAGTCTTTCTAGTAACTTTAAACAATCAAACTTTTTACTCACTAGGCCAAATCCAACCATTTCAAAAGCAATTTTTAGACTATAAAACACTCTTTAAATCCTTTTAATTTACAAAA
Organism: Stylosanthes scabra; assembly: GCA_036250425.1. Classification (NCBI taxonomy): domain Eukaryota; kingdom Viridiplantae; phylum Streptophyta; class Magnoliopsida; order Fabales; family Fabaceae; genus Stylosanthes; species Stylosanthes scabra. The sequence goes on along the minus strand of JASCZI010121682.1, from coordinate 21,114 downwards.
ATTTTAGCAAATCAAAACTCAAGTTGTGTCTCACCGAAGTTCGCCCAAAAACAGATTTTCTTTAAAACCCCAAAACACCATTGCTTTTTTTAAATCACTTCCAAAATGTTTGAGTAGGATTCCACACTCTCCCAAGTTCGTCTTGCACTTAAAAACATACATTTTCAAAGCTCTTTTCACCAATTACTCATCTCATGCATAGGCATTCAAACACTTTCTTAAATCATTTTGTCATTCATGCACAATTCACACAATTCTCTTACCTATCAATTTATTCAATATTATTCATCATCATCAATCATCAAACAATCAAACACTCATCACATTATTGCCATTCAATTCCTACTTCTCTTTATTTTAGCTCAATTCTAGAGTTCTTTCTAGGTTCAACTAACCTAGTTTATCATGCTAGGTTACCTTTTACCTTAACGAGTCCTAAACCGTACCTAGATTTTCAAGCTCAACGCATACATACGCGATTCCACCGCTCCATTTAAGCATCCAAGGACAACCTTTCATACCCATCACTCCTAGTGCATCCTCAAGCTTGCTATTACTCCATCTACCCCTTCTTTAGCTTCTACCAACATACACCATACCTAATAACACAACAATACCCAAATATCATGGATTAGGGTTCATAAAATGACAAGAATGAAAGTTGTGGTTGCAATCACTTTCATTCATACGCATGGGTGCTAGTCCATGGCCCTTGCTCGAGCTAGAACTTTATTGGAACGACAAGAACCTCGAAAACACAAAACACCCAAAGCTCAAAAGTTCCGCAGGTTTAAAGGGTAGAAACAAAGAGGAAAACGTGATATCCATACCTTAAATATGGAATAGAAACATAGAGGATGAAGAGAGCTTCACTTAGCCGCAAACGGTGTGTCAATTGGAGCTCCGGTGTGGAAGTTATGACCACCGAAAGGTGGCGGTGAATAATGCCAGAGTTGCTTCTGAATCAACTCTGAGTCAATTCTGGAAGCAACTCTCAGCTCAGCTCTTGCTCTCAAATGAAAAGGAAAGAGAAGCTGAAGGCTATTTATAGCCATCATGGTTTGGTCCGCTCCGGGCCAAATCTTTAACGTAGGTGTTTGCATTTGCGTCCTAAACATTTTCGGGATTGTCCTCATACCTTCGTTTCCACTTCGTTTCATTCCCGACGGCATCAAGCCGGTACTGTTAATTTAATTAACGGTGAGGGTTCAGCGCAGCTTGAACTGGCTGGTTAACTGGTTGCACCTGGAAAAATTCCACTGAGTTCAAATATCTCAGCAAAAATCCCAAATTTCAAGGCTATCATAATCATTTGGGTTTGGGTCCCTGTCGTAGATATAGCTCTTAAATGGCAAGGATTATCAAATCATAGCGCCGTCGTGGTTAACCGCAAATTCGAGGTTTACAGTATCTCACAGAGGGCTTGCTATCGGAGGACAAGTATCTGATGTTTTGGGAGTTATTGGACAAGCAATACCTCAGAGGGCTCCTATTCGTCAAAGAGAGGTATGCTCTCCTTTCATCTCTCAATAGATGGTTTACGCATTTTGGTATCCTTAGTTGATATGTTACCTCTTGATGGTTTAATCCCTAGGTTTGCATGCTAGTTCGTCCTCGTGGTAATTCCTATTGAATCAAATATGTTTTGAGAATTTTCTGAGTGCAAGTATTACTCCCGCTTAATGGCACCGCCCTTAGGATCCAAGACAATCTGGATAGAAACGGTTATGGGGAATTCGTAATGCTATTCTGGTTAGCGGGCGTTAAGTACGCCTTAAGCTTGGACGAATTGGCTTCCATTTGGGGTATGCATAATCGGGGGATACTGTTTAAGGGAGGAAGCAACCCTCCTGAATGCATGGGTTCCTTTCATAATGAGCGCGTCCAACGGACATTGCAAGTGGCAAGTGCCGCTGGGAGAAAGTATTCGGTTGGGAAGACTATGGATCATCGTCACCTCCATTATGTGCTGACTTACGTGTTGCTCCCTAGGAAGGGAAACCATGGGACGCTTAGTGAGGAGGATTTAATCATCCTATGGGCCATGGTCAAGGAGCATGAACTGAATTGGCCATACCTCATCGCATATCATTTGATGTCTTACACTATTGGTCAGGTAATGGTTTAGTTTTATCTGGTTTCACCTCTCCAGTTCCTCTCCAAATCTTCCCATTTCTAGGTTGAGTCAGGTCTAGGGCACGGCATGCTTTAGACCAAAGTACTTAAGCATTTCAACATTGACCTTTCGGGTGAGGACGCTGTCCCCGTAAGTGACGAGAACGCCATTACTTTGAGACATCTTAACCAAATGAGGAGAAATGTCAACGCAACAGTTGGGGGAAATAATGAGGGTAAGGCTGCGGGTGAGGATATTCCTCATCAGCCAGGAGTTGGTTCATCTTATCAGTTTCCACCTGAGCTCATGGAGTCCTTCTCACAGGGCGTGCAATCTTTTCGCTCAGCATGGGGTGAAAACTTTCAAAACATGGGTAGGCGATTGGATGGTTTCGAAGCTCAACTCACCAATCAGGAGGATGAGGTTCGTGGGTTAGGAAATGACATCCGGGGTTGGTTTGATCAGTTCCTGCGATCTAATGATCAGGGATTTAATGACAGCGCACCGGGACAAGACTAATCACCGGCAGCTTCGCTTGGCTTTTGCTTCTTATTTCCTATTTTTCGCTTCTCGGTTTGTACTCGTTAAGTGTTTCACTATGTCCTTCCTAAACATTGTATTGACACTCTTTTATGTCATAGAGGAACTATGCGTAGGTGGTATGTTTGTTTCCTAGTACGTTCGTTGCCTACTACTTCTATTGTCTAATTGTGCTATTGTTATTAATTGGTCATCCAAACCGCTCGTTCTTGGTTATTCCTTTCCCTAAGACTCATACGAGTTCCATTTACAAAGTTGCTAACTATCCATCAATGCGTACCCGAGTTAAGCCCTATTTTGGTCCCCGAGATTGACGAGTTGCACTAATTTAGTCCCTTAGATACCGATTGTACTAAATTGGTACCCGAGTTTTTTAAATTGGCACCACGTTAGTCCCGCCGTCCAAATCACAGTTACAGCGTCAATGACCTGTACAACTTTTGCCACGTAGGATTAATCTATGCAACGTCGTTTTGCTATGGCGGTAAGAGATTACCTAAAACAACGTTGTTTAGTTGACTGCAAAGTGAGAAAAACGTTTGATTTTTCGAAGGATTCACCGTGTTCTCACTTCTCACTCTTTCACTCAAAGTCTTCGTTCTTCTTCTTCTCTAAGAGAACTCCAATGGAGTCAAAGGCAAGTAGATAGGGCTCTGATCACCTTCGTACTCACAACGGATACGACTTCGTGGATCATCGCTGCTTTGTTCTTCCTCCCCATCTCTCCTCAACTGCAACATTGTCTCCTCAAGTGTCGCAACTAAAAGGTATGGTTCGAAAGGGTTTTTTGGCTTTAGTTCATAATATTGAAATTCATGTACTCTATTAATCCCTGATCAATCAACATTGTTGTTATCTTGTATGTATTTGTTATTTTTTTGTTCAAAATCGTGTTTGTGCTAGGGTTTGTTGCAGTTTTTTTATTTCATATTATTGGAATGCATGAGGTGGAGTTCGGACGGTGGCTTTGAAAGGATGAGGTTTGTTATTTTTTTGTTGAATCCGTTGTGGAGTTCGGATGGTGGCTTTGAAAGGTTTGAGGTGCAAGGCGACCCTACACACTGCGTGGACCTAGGAAAGAGACTTTGCATATGCCAATTCTGGATGCTGACAGGTTCTCTATAAACTCAATCTTTGCTTAGTTTTTGTCAAATTTCGAATTAATTAAAAATTTTCATTCTATGTTTATTTGGAAACTTTGTGTTTGGTGTCTGATTATTTGTAGGCATACCTTGTGTTCATGCATGTGCCGCAATAGCATGGCTAAACAAGAACCCTGAAGATTTCTGTCACAAGTGGGTCACCATGGATGCTTACAGAGACACTTATCAGTATCACCTGAACCCAATACCTGGACAAGCAATGTGGGAAACAACTCAACATACAAGGCCTCAAGCTCCAACATTCAAGAGGAAGCCTGGTCCTCTCACAAAGAAAAGAAGAAAGGATGCAGATGAAGGCAATACAGGAACATAAAAAAGTAAGCAACATTGTGGGTTAAAGAGGAAACTTAGGCAATTCAGTTGCCATTATTGTGGATCAAAGGCCCATACCAAGAGGGGTTGTTCTAAGAAGGGAGCTGATGATGTTGCTGCAACAAAACAAAATGCTAGTGCTGCTACAAACCAAGGCGATTCTGCTGCTGCACAAAATGATAGTGCAGTTGCAAATGATGTTGTTGCTGCTGTAAAAGAAGAAGATGCTACTACTGCTGCACGAAATGATGGTGCTGCTGCAAATGATTTTGTTGTGCCTGCAAAATAAATGGAAAATGCTACTGTTGTACAAAATGAAATTGCTGCTGCTATTCAAAATCAACAAGCAATAGAAATTGAATTGTCTTAGCCAAACTACTTAGAAGCACAAGACTCTCAGCAGGTAATTACTTAGGTGATTTATTCCTTTATCCTTGAATTATTAATTAGAAACATGCTAATTGGTGTTTAATTGGGGTAGGTACAACCTACAAGACCACCTAAGTTACAAGCTAGAAGAAGGACTTCAACAACACCAAATTCTGTCATTATTGACCCAATGAGGGGAGCTAGTAGAGGCACATCATCAAGGTTGGAAAGCTTTGTGAGACATGTCCCAACTCCTGGCTTTAAACCACCAAGACAACTTCAAAAAGATTAATATGACAATTGTGCTATTTTTGATTGTTAAGAAATTTAGATAATTAGGACTTTGGTATGTAGTAAACTTTAAACTGTGCTGCAAAGTCCCTTTTGTTAGTGGCAAGCTTGTGAACCATATTTTATTTTGGTATTGTGGATGTAGTTATCTAATTGCACAACAAAGTGTGATAAACCTAAGAGCTTTTGCTTTCATATTATGCTTAATCAACACTAATCAGAAAGATTAATAGTTGTTTGGATTATATTGATCTTGCACAACAAATACATAATGCACATTGCAGGATTACAGAAACTCTATTTTAAGTCCAGGACGTTACACTTTTCATGCAATCATCATGTCAAAACTACACAATTCTTGCATTTATACTGTCAAAGTAAGATTTCTTACAATAAGTTTGATAAAAACATACACAAAACCCCCTCCTTACACTAAAATCACCCCTTACAACATAACAATTAACCAAAAAACAAACATCAGAATGATAACCAACAACAAGACTACAATGTATAACTTTTGGGTTCTCAACTCAACTTCTAATTTTCCCATTCTCCAGGCCAAACTAAGCTTTTCTTGGTCAATCTCCTTGGTAGAATATTCTTTTCCAAACATCTCTTCACCCCCAACATCTGCCCACACAAACAACCCACACCACCTCTTTCCACTAGTCTGCAAGGCCAACGATAAATAATCAAAATTCATTAACAGAAGAATATTGAAAGAAATTACATGAACCATAAACAAATTACTCACATTGAAGTTGGGACTTATCATGATTCATTAAGAGAAGAAGAAGATTGAAAGAAATTACAAGAACTCTAACCAAATTACTCACATTGTTGTTGGGACAACCAAAGAAGGGCTTGTTAGGGTTGGATTCTGTCCTTGACCAGCGGAGCACAGGGCGGCAGCCACACCCACACCACTCTGGAACCCTCGTTGCCCTGCTTCGACTTGGGGTTCTTGTGGTAGACCTCATTGAGCTTCCTGGTGCTTGGCTGCCACAACCATTCATTCTTCCACGATTTGTGAAGAGTAAAACTCAGAGGATGAAGCAACGGTGAATGGGGGAAATAGTGGAGGTGGAAATGGAACATGAAAAGGAGTTAGGGTTTTAAAGATGATATAGGGACCAATTTAGATCAAATTCAATACAAAATCCACCTAGGATGTACTTTACTAATCCTACGTGGCAAAAGTTGTACAGGTCACTGATGCCGTAACTGGGATTTGGACGGCGGGACTAACGTGGTGCCAATTTAAAAAACTCAGGTATCAATTTAGTGCAATTGGTATCTCGGGGACTAAACTAGTGCAACCCATCAATTTCGGGAATCAAAGTAGGGCTTAACTCATGTGTACCCTTTCAGATCACCTTTTTTACTTACACTAATTAATTGCCATTAGATTGAAGTGTAAGTTACATACAGAATACTGACATACAATTGAATTTTCATGAAATTATTTCTTGAAAACTATTAAATAATTAATTGACATATTTAATTAATTTGTAATCTAATTTTTAAATTACCAAAATTATTTCATCTGAGTTTCCATCTTACATATAAATAATTTAAAAAATAATTGAAGTTTTTGGGGCAAGGGTTGTTATTGCCTCCGATAGTGCCCTGCTACTAAGCGAGTCAATAAATTATATAAGTCAGATATTTAAATTTTTTATACTTGGATTTATATATGTGAAAATTATCCCTTTCTTTATTCAATCAAGCGAAAATGATCATTTCTTAAACATGAAAAATAAGAAATTAATTTGTTGAGTGATCAATTCACTTGTCTGTTTAACTAAAAAAATTGGATTAGAATTTCATAACAAATATCTTTGACATGAAAAATAAAAAATAAATAATCAATATATTAAACAAAACAAAAAAAAAATCAATCATTCGCATCTTAAGCTTAAAATTGATTTTCTAAATTTTTATGCTACAAAATATTACAAAAGTCAATTTAATATTGTTTTACGGTCAAACATCTCCTTCCAATCATATAATAATTTTAACGATTCAAGTGAAAAGAAAATATTCTAATTAAACGTGTAACATCACCAAATTAGTTTCAACCGTAGGCCAAGCAAAAAATAAATCAGCATCTAGTGAAAAGTGTGAAAAGTGAAAATCTACCAGTAAACCATCTTTAAGGTTTCAAGGCCGAAAGCAAAACAAATCTCTGCACTCGTCATATCAATGCCTCAAACGTTGATCTCATCAAAACGTGCTCTTGTGGATAGTAATACATCACGGACAAAAGGAATTCGGATACCCTTCTTCACACAAGCCTTCAACAAGGTTAAGGGATTCATGATCTTATTACATTTCATTAATGATGATTTTTTAATTTAATTTAATTAAATTCAGAGTTTTTGGCTGTAGCAACATATACCCAATTTCACATTTCCTTTAATCAGAGACCTCAGATTCCATAAATGAAAACAAAAATAATTAAGTATATAAAACCTGCATTGCATATATAGGGAGAGAAAGTGAGAATGCAATTTATCAATGATCATTGGATTATGTTACATAATCCAAAAAATAAAAAATTAATACCATCCTTTATTTCTGCTAATCTAATGATCAGCAATGCATTCTCATATTTTCATTTGATACATTTCATACATATATAATGTGGATATACTACAATGACAAGTTTGTTGTCTTTGATAACTAAACTTCTATTTTTCTCTTTTTGTTACACCAATTTGTAGTCACAGGGTGATACCACCATTAAGCATGAAAAGAAGTTTCATAGATTTCATCAGATTAAGCAGAAACTCCTCTCCAACGTTAATTCAAGGTTCAGAAGTGATCCTCAATAACCCTTATTTAAAGCTTCAGGGTTATGATGTATTATTTCCATATATAATCCTTTAAATAATATCTAAATTTTTCTTTATTTATATATTGTGAAAAAATCGAATAGTGCTAAAAAACATGATCACTGTTACCCACTTGAGGAAGATTTTCTCGAGATTACACCTCGGAAGACAATTGCAGAATTGAAGGAATGTAAAGAGGTTAGTCTTTTTTCTTCATCTTCATGTTCATTATTCTAAATTAAGTATTTAACTAATGGTTTTTAAGTCACAAATTAAGATATTAATACACTTTTTATTTTGTGTTACTTTTTTTATTTAGGATGGTGATTATGCTGTGTATGGTACAATTAAGGGAGTGATTGGTGGACCTGATTGGTTTGTTGCTAAATGTAGATGTGGTACTGAAGTTGTTTTGAAGTTTGGATCATACTATTGCAAAAAAATGTTCAAAGCATGTTAAGAATATCATTCCAAGGTTTATAAATTATTGATTTGTTTCTTTGAAGTTATAGTGTTGGTAAGAGGTTTATTTATACTGATTATTTAATTTGTATATATTGTAAAAGCAGGTATAGAATTAAGGTTGAAGTTTTTGATCCCTCAGGGACTGCAACCTTTGTTATATTTGAAAACCTTGGATGCTTATTGCTCCATAAATCTTGCACTGAGATTTTGAAATCAACTGAAAATGTAAGTTTCATGAAATAATATAATAGGAGTGATTTAAGTTTGGTTATGATATGACTCATTATTAGTACTAATTTAGTATTACTTTTCTTGAAACAGGGTGATTATGACTTAACACAACCCTCAGAATTTCGACGTATGTTAAGTGATAGATCATTCATTTTCAAGGTTGAGGTTAAGAAAAATTGTTTGACTCCGAAAGAGCCAGCATACGATGTTGTTGACATTTGTTTTAATGACTCTGTTATCACTAAGTTCAAAGATAGAGATTCTTTGTTTTTTTATACTCAGGTTTGATTTGAATTAATTTTCTGCATAAACTTGCATATACATACACATGGACTGCTTTTGAATTCTGAGATAGTACTAATTTAATTCTCTATATATAGTTTTATGAGTAATCTTTGTCTCTTTCACCCTTTGTTGTGTAGGATTTGATGAGCCAATATAATAATGTGGATGGATCACAACAATGTCAATCTAAAAAGTAAAACACAACCTCCTCCAAAGAGTGAACAATGAAATCTGAGGCTACAATAAAAGGAGAAATGTCATCCGACAAGATGAAATGTGTTAAGATATTAGAAAGGAGTGAAATTAATTTTCATTTGGGTCATGTTAGGATTATGTGGTGTTTTTTTTTATTTAAAAATAATTATGCATTCGTATTATTTATTATGTTTTGGGACTGGTGACTAATAAAGTTTGGTATGATCTTGGTGGTGAAAAAATGTTAGCTATGAATATGAAACAGAGAAGGAATTGTTTGATATTGATGAATGTGAATCACTTAGTACATACTAGCTGCTATATATGTAAGGCAGTATATTAGAGCATATCAGAGCAGTATTTTACCACATTCTGTTAGAAAAAAATAACCGAATTAACTATCATTAATAGAATTTGTATAAATTGAATAACTAACTTTTCTTCTTATAACTTTAGATTTTGGTTTGCTCACTATTATCTCTCTCTCAGTAGCTATGATGCATGCACATGGAATATATATAAAATATAATATATTTTTAATAAAATTACAATAATATTTTGATATTTTATTCATATTAAAATTTAAATTATTATCTTTAAATAATTTTAATATCTATTTTAATTATATAAAGCATTTAAGATAATTTTTAGTTTTAAGAAATGGTCATATAAACTACTTTTAAACTCATTTTATAAATATAAGTTAAGAATAAAGTTGGACACGCAGACACGTGATGATATTTTGGAGTGTCAAGTGTGTCCGAAGAGACATTTTTTACCTTTTTTAAAGACACGGATGGACACTTAAGACATGCGTGTCGGACGAGTGTCCGTGAGTGTCGTGTCCAAAACGTGTCCGACACGCGGACACGCCAATTCGCGAAAGTGTCCGTGCTTCATAGCTCAGTAGCATTGAAGATGGTCGAAAATTTGAAGATACTTTGTAAATTTTGTCTACCAGTGTCTCT
>JASCZI010121681.1:14748-25086 GCA_036250425.1 Stylosanthes scabra | reverse complement strand
ACTAATCAATTTCTATCTTATTTTCTCAAGTCTTTTAGGTCTTTAACACCATTAAACACCAAGGAACTCTTGCTGGTTCCAGCTCGGCAGGGCTGCACCATCAAGCACAAAAATTACACAAAATTACCAATTTAACCATTTAACCTCTTAAATTTTTTACTAGTCTAAACTTGACTCTTTTTCCACATGTCTTTAAAGTTTTAAACATAACAAAGGCCCTTAAACCTCAGCCTACCTAGTTCGGCCAGAGGCTGGAACCTTGCACTAAAAAGCTTAAAATTGCAAAAAACTTGATTTCATGTAAAGTTGGGTTAGTAACTAGTAACTAGGTTAAACATACAATAAATATAACATTCAAAAACTAATCAATAGTCTTAAGAACACTCAAAAACAGCCATAGAACACCATCTTCATCAAAAGCACTCAAGAGGTTACAAACACCATTCAAAGGTTCTAAACTAGTCCTAACCCCTTACTCTTTTTGTTCTTGAGTTTGGGTTGTTCTTGAGATGTTGAGAGCTCACCAAAAACACCAAAAACACATCAAACAATCATCATCATCATGGATGGCCTTGCTGGCCGAAACTCTAAGAAAAGAGTTTAAAAAGTTTGATTTACTTAAGCTTGGATTTTCTTGTAGAAAAGCTAAGTACCTTTAGTAAAACTCATAGATTAATGAAATAGTTTTAAGAAAGGAATGAGATGGCTTCTTACAAATTTAAAGCATGGTTTCAGATTTTGAAGGATCATATATGAAGTGAGTAGAATGTTGATCTTAAAAAAAATGAAGAAGATGATGAAAGAAACAAGAGTTTAGTTGTAAAAACCACCTTGATTTAAGCTTGAATCTCTTGAATTTTGGAAGCTTGGAGCTACGGTTCTTGCTGGAATTTGTTGAAGTTCTTTGAGCTTATGATCACTTGAGTTTTTGTGTGAAGTATGGTAAAAAGAATAAGGCTGAAACTAGTTAAAATTTGAGCTAAGTGGCCGAATGCTCATTAAGGGTATTATGGGAAATTGTTGTTGATTTTTGTCTTCATAAAATTTTTGGATGAGGCCAACAATTTCATCACATGGTTAAGTGTATTTCTGAAATGGTAATGATGGCAAAAGGATGAGGATATACCGTGGCACACAAGGAATGAAGCAAGGGATAATTACTTGGGTTTTTGAATTTTTGTAAAAATGTTATGTGGATAATTCTTAAGATAATTACCACATGGTTAATTGGATGAGGACAAGGCAAATGATGACACTTAAGGGGCTAAGAATTTGTCCCCCTTCAGAATTTCAAAGGAAAAAAAATTACAAACTTACCCTTTTCTTTACTTCATGGTTAAAAGAAAATAGTTACTAAGTAAATTCGACTAAACCGCTTCCGGTTCAATAAATAAAATAATATTTGAAATCAAGTAATTTTATCAATCTCAAGACATTATATGCTTTAAATATGTGTATCCAAGCTTAAGTAAAAAATTGATGATGATCGGATGAGAGTTTCATCGAAAACCGGCCGTTACCGATCAAACCAGCTTTTATCGCAACAATAAAACGATCTTTTAAACCGGTTAAAATAAATCATGTAAATCATCAACATGGTACATTTTCTCATTCATAGTGTTAACTATGATAAAAATGTCCATAGAGACCAGTTTCGAAAAATTCCGAAAACCGGACCACCAGGGGCATTTTGGTAATTTCAAGCAAAAGTTGGCGAAAAACTCGTAACCGCGAAATTTTTTATTTTTGATTATGATTCACCTTGTCAAATAAGAAAACTTTTCTTCTGCCAATTTTTAAAATGTTTCTCCGTAAACTCTGTAGAATTTATTTTCTGTTAAAAACAGGATCTTACACATCACAAGGCAAGTTAATAAGTCACATGATCGATGAACGAAAGGAAATCAAATCGAGGACAAGAAGTTTCGCAAAATCCCAAGAAATTGTCGTAAGGATATAGTTTCATAAAATCATTTATGTGAGGCGGGCGGGAAGGAAACATGGTATAGTGGATTTTTGTTCTGAAAGAGAAGCACAGATAGAACGTAAGAAGAGTAACGATAGATACGCGCTGTGTTACAACGAAATAAGATCGAGCATTATTGAATGAAAGTTGCATCCAAGAAGGAAAGAACATCTATTCTTTAATGAGGTTTGCTCAGAGATGCATAGAACAAGAATCAATTTATACATCTCAAAAGAATTTCAAATGGCATGTTTTAAATGAAAGACGGAAGGACGAATGATAAGTTAGAACAGACATTCTCAAATTGAGTTCAGGGAATTTCAAGCTTGCAAGGAAGGAAACCTTTGAAGTTGATAATGATGGTGTTCACAATAATTTGAAAGGATGCTCGAGAATGAAGTAAATTAAACACGTATTGGTGACGAATAAAACCGGAAAAGAATCATTTTACAATCTCGAAGGAAATCCCATGAGTTATGCAATTGGCAGCGTGCAAAGAAATTAAGAACGAAGTGATCGGAACAAAATTCATTTTAAGAGAATGCATGTACTTTTACAATGGTCGTAGTTCAATTTCTAGATTTTCAAATGGTTATCTAAGTTTTCAAAACTCTTGTTCTAGACAATTTCTTTCTTTGTTAGTTTGCATTTAAGTCTTAAGATATCGGTCATAAAATCATATCACTTTAACCCTAGTCTCTCATTTATTAATAGGAGTCGAAATCTTTGTTAGGTAAAAGCATACAATTGGAATGTATAAAAACAACTTTAAGAACATTGTTTAATGGTAATCCAATTTAGCAAAATACCCATGTGCATTCACCAAATCAATTTCGTTGAAACTTCTTATTTATTTCCTAAGAAAATAAAATTCTTGGCACATGAAGTAAAATCTCGAGTTGCTTTCAGTAAACCCCCAAAATGGGAACTAACTCAACTAAAGGGTATAAGTAAGCTTCAAAGGGACAATGAAGCAGTTGTATGTTTATTCCCAAGTGAGAAGCTTACGCAAATAGCAACTAGTTGGGCAAGAAATCAAGTTTCAGTCAAATGATAACTCTAAAACATAATACTTGTTTCAAATCAACTAGGAAATAGAAGGTATACTACAAATAGAGTAGTTTGAATCATGCAAAGAAGTTCCAAAGGTCAATGTTGAAAACACGCGTTAATATCAAAGTAAACTTGGAAGTCTCGAGGGAACATCGAAAGATAGAAAACCAAGCGAGTAAGAGAATCAAACTAAGATTCTATTTTAAGAGGTCAGAGATAAGAATTTTCCAAAAGAAAATGCAAGAAATGACATATCATAGCAAAAACAATTGAAGGAAGTAAACATCATTTACGCGGGGTAAGGTGTTCTCTAGAACCCTTAACAATAAGAACTTACGAGAGGTATGGAAGTACGTTATGAGTAGAATACGCATGGAAATATTGAATATAAATCTAACGAACCGAGTATTACTCCAAGAAACAAGATCCGAAATCGGAAAATTCCGATCAAAACAATAAGAGTAAAGGCGACGTTCGAGAAAGCAAGTTCCGAATAGGCTAGGATCTGAGGCTCACAAATAGAGATCGTTCGAGTCGGCGGAAAGTCTTCACAGAACATAATGTTGGCGCAGTAAATTAAAATAGACTTACAGGTTTTCAAGGAATAGAAGGCTAATGAAAGAAGACAACACACTCCAAAAGAGGGTTTGAATGGTTTCAATTAGTATTCCGATGCAACAAACAAGCTCAAGGTAATTTAGAAGAAGGTTTAGGCAATAAAAGGGCATATGGCAGAAAGGGAAATTCAAGTAGATTCACGCAACAAACAAGGCATCGAAACAAAAGAATATGGTTTAATACTGATTTAATCTACTTTGTCAGGAAGGAAATGCACAAATAAGGAGTGTTTAGGCATTGTAAGGGAAAAGTCGCATGTTATCAATGAAGAACAAATGCTAATGTTTTCCCAAAACCCCAGACATCTAGTACTCTGACACCCTCTAAACAACTTAATTCGTATTACCTATTACTTCTAATTCGTCCATGATAACCTATTAATACTGACATTTACATGCCCATCTGTATTAAGTTGGCCAAACTTAGTACCAGGAATCATGCAACTGTAGCCTAACAGAGTTAAATCAATAGACAGTCATGCGCATAAAGCTCTAATTCTCATCACCCTGACGAGACCTAATGTATGACAGATACATAGAGTTATGCAACGAAGCATAGGCAGTCCATTCCCGACGCTCTAATTAGGATAACTGCTCTGATACCAAATATAACACCCTAAACAACAGCACCTCCGGATCGTGCCGAAATCCAGGAGTTATGGACCTTCTAAACCACTTTATTAAATTATTACCGTTATTTACTATTGAGCCTCTATCCAAAACACGAATTACCCTACATAAAACCGGACAGAGTATCCTCTGTATATAGAACATTACCAAGTTTCACCTTTTTATGTTAACTTGTATTAACAATCCAACCAGCAGCTCAGGCATTTACATATACATATACATACACAGTATTACACAGGTACTAGTAACAAGTATTACCTAACTATTACTTATACAAAGATTACAATAACACTTCCTGCCCCTCTGAACAACTACCATAATACAAGGCGAGGGGGACTACACTTCTAGACCGAACCAACGCGCACCAATCCATGTACTTAGAATCCGACCTTGACCATCATCCGAGATCTCTGTACCTGCCACTAAACATGTAGGGGGTGAGAACAAAAACACCACGTTCCCACCATATTGGAATACTATCTGATTATCCGAATACAATGCAAATAAATAAACACCTCTTTGAAACCATTCTTTAATCAAAACCGCGTTCAGAAAGCCTTTCAATTAATGAAATAGAGTTCCTTTGTAAAACCTTGTAAGAAAATTGGTGGGACTCCGAAGTACCAAGTAAAACAGCACATTACAGCCTAGGGACTCGCAACCAACACACATAACCAACTTCTCACACAGGTCACTCAATCACACACAATGCACACAGGTCAAACACACTCATTGTAAGTACCACAAGTAACAGATAACAATTTAGCAAACCAAGTACAATTTCAAACCCAATCAATGCAAACATATGAAAATGATGCATGCCTAATCCTATGGCTAAGATGAGCTCACCCGGTCGGTTATTTTAGCCAACCCGACCGGCCCAGTACTAGTCCCAGACCACTATCGGACGCACTTCCCTGAGGACAACTCGCTCATTGCCCCAACCGTTTACGGTTTCATCTCATATATATAATTGGGGGTTTCCTCCTTATTGCGTATATAATGCCCATACACCGGGACGTTAGTCCGAAGAGCCCCTTGTCATGCACTACGCCCGATAGCCCGCTATTGTCGTAAGTCGGGTCATCAGCCCGCAGGCCCCCACTGTCACTTCGACTCACGTATACATCACTCCGGTGATGTCTTCCACTTAAGGGCAACCAATTCACTCTTTCATATATATAACATTAGTATTCATTAAGGCGTAGTTTGAATATGGGTACAAGACTTCACTTTAGAACCAAATAATTAACTTGAAAACACCAATTCTTGAAATATTTGGGACCAGAATCGATTCCGGAAGGATGAGAATCGATTTCCTGGAGTCCTGATAGAGAGACCTCGTCTCTGGAGGGATATGAATCGATTCGAGGGGTCCTCGAGTCGATTCTATCCACTCTAAAAACCTTGGAATTTGTTTCTGTTAAAAACTGAATCGATTCGTGCCTCACACGAATCGATTCGTTACAAAGAGAGAAAATACCCTTATACAATTTCAGCAAGGAGGAATCGACTCTAGCAGGGACAGAATCGACTCATATAATGTTAAAGCAGGACCCTTGCTCTCTGTGCAACTTTGAATCGATTCGGGCAATGAGAGAATCGACTCTGAGGTTCCAAAATCACATTTTTGCTAAGTCCAGAGTCGTGGGAATCGATTCTTCCTAGGCACGAATCGATTCCTTAGTTTGAAATTCTATTTAAAACCTTATTCGTCAAAACTTAGCTTCAACTTTCAAAACCAATTTAGTAAACACTTGCCAAAGTACCTTCCAATCCCTTTCAAACACTCAAATTCAAGGACCCATATCCTACACTACCCTTTACCCTCTCCCTTTCACTCATCATTATCATCGCAACACTTCGTATACCATTTATCAACATTCTCAATCACAAATCCAGCAAGGTAATTCATTCTCAAGTAACATTTTTGAACACATTTCCACTTGAAAACTGCTTTAACAACAACCCTACTTGTACATTGCTTGCTGCCACACAATTTCAGACTCAAACCCTCATTTTCAATTAATCAAAGCCACTCTTTTAACCACATCCTACAAACTGGCAGCCAAGCAATACAAGCAGTCATTAAGCATCCATGACTCAACAAAATCATCATCCATTCAATTTTCAGCACAACAACAACAATTACACATATAGGCACATATTTACTTGCAACAATTCACTAAATCATCAAGTATTCATGATATAAAACACTTAACCCCTACCTTATTTACCCAACTCTGCGATTACGCAGACACCATAAGCTCCTATTAACGTTAGCTCCCGCAGCGGCAGCAGCGTTACCAAAAACAACCAAGGTGCAGTAGTCCCTATCTCTCCTATTCCGCAGCAACAGTGGCAACCTCAATCGACAACGAGACTGCAGCAAACTTATTTTCCTCCTAATCCTCAACAATAGCGAGCTTTATTCCAACACAAATCAGCAACCATTTAACCCTACGGCAACCAAAAACCCACGCACATTTAACAACATACAGCGGAATACTTAAAACAAGGGTTTCAGAAAGGCGCTTACTGAAATACCGAAAGGAATGGGGGAATAGCAATTCCGGCGACCATTTCCAGCGGCAGCAGCGACATTAACCAAGTAATAGTGGCTGTAACACACATGCATGACCCATAAGGCTCCAGAAATTCAAAGAAGAAAGATGAATCCGATTACATTCTTACCGGTGATGGATTCCGGTGACACAACAGCGGTTCCGGTGACCCACAGCGGTGGTGGCACCATGCAAACCAGCAACCATCATCACGGTCTCATGGCAGAACCTCCGATGGCTACAAAGCCTCAACGGCGTTCCGCACAGCAGCTCCTCCCATGAGCGGTGGCGGAGGTTAACCCGAAGGCAATGGTGGTTGCAGCTTCGAAAAAGGTGGCTGGGTCACCAATGGTGATGAAGACGATGGTTTGGCCATGTCTTCCCCATTCATCCGAGCTTAACGGCGGCGACAGAAAGCCCGTCGGAAGTGACAACGAGCAGCCACCACCACCGCGTCCTTCCTCCTCGCACAACAAACCTCCAACGGCGGAAGGCTTCAGCGACGGCGGAGGTAGCAGATCAGGGTTGCGGTGGTGACGAGGACTTCTTCCTCTCTCTCTGTCACTCATCTCTGTCTCTCTTCGAAGGACACACACACCATGGCTCTCTCTTTTCCCTCTCTGTTTTCTGATCTTGTGGGTGTAGGTGTAGAAGATTAGGGTTTGTGTTTGGGGAGGGAATGGCTGTCGTGTGTGTGTGTATAGTCTAGGCTTGTGTTTTGTTGAGTGTGTTAGAACTTAGGGTTTTTAGTGTATTTGGGGCCATTGTGGAATTAGGCAAAACTGAGGGCCATGGTTATGCAATTTAGTAAAATACACCTAAGTGCCTAATTGGTGAATTCAGGAAATTGGGTTAGTACAGGTTCCAGTGAATTTTTTCAGGTAGAATCGGACAGTCAGCCAGTTCAAGCTACACTGGAACCCGCACCGTTAATTTAATTAGCAGTACTGGCTTGATACCACTGGAAGCGAGATAAAGTGAAAACAGAGATATGAGTGTGGTCAAGAAAATGTTTAGGACACGAACGCGAACACCTACGTTGAAGATTTGGCCCGGAATGGACCAAACAACGTAATTACAAAAATGCCATTCATTAATGGCTATAAATAGAGCTTCAGCTTCTCTTTCCTTCTCATTTGAGAGCAAGAGTTAAGCTGAGAGTTGATTCAAGAGTTGCTTCTGAATCAACTCTAGCACTATTCACCGCCGCCTTTGGGTGGTCGTAACTTCCACACCGGAGCTTCGATTGACGCACCGTTTGCGGCTACGCGGAGCTCTCATCACCCTCTACGTTTCAATCCCACCTTTGAGGTATGGGTATCATGTTTTCCTTTCCGTTCTTCCCCTTCAAATCTGTACATGTTTTGAGCTTTGGGTGTTTTGTCTTTCTGAGGTTCTTATTGTTCTTAGGGCATTCTAGCTCGAGCAAGGACCATGAATCACCACCCACACGGTAGAATGAAGGTATATGCAACCACAACCTCCATTCTTGTGTTTTTATGAACCCTAAATCCATGATATTTGGGGGTTCTTATGTTGTTAGGTGTTATGGACATGGTTACGAGCTATGGAAGGGGTAAATGGAGCAATAGTAGGCTTGAGGATGCATAAGGAGTGATGGGTATAAAAGGTTGTGCTTGGGTTCTCAAATGGAGCGGTGGAACCGCGTTTGCACGTTTGAGCTTGGAATCCAAGTACGATTTAGGACTCGTTAAGGTAAAAGGTAACTTAGCATGATAAACTAGGTTAGTTGGACCTAGAACGAGCTTGATAGTGAGGTAAGACAAAGAATAACAAAGAGAAACTAGTGATATAGATGCTATGTATGCTTGCTTGTAATGATTGATGATGATGATTGTTTGAGAATTGTGTGAATTATATATGAATTGTAAAGCATTTGAGAAAAATGAATGGATGCCTATGCATGAGATGTATGTATGGTAAAAGGCTTTGAAAATGGTTGTTTTTGGTGGAAAAATAAGTGGATGGAGTGTGGAATATCATTCAAGTGTTTTGGAACTAGTTTTACAAATGTTTTGAGGATTTAAAGTCTCAAGAAAACTGGTTTTTGGGTGAACTTCGGTGAGCCACAACCGTGATTTCGACTTGTCAAATTGTTTACAAAGCAAAAGGATTTAAAGAGTGTTTTGTAGTCTACCAAAGGAATTTAAAATGGTTGGGTTTGGTTTGGGGAGCAACGAGATTTGAGTGTTTGAAGATTAAAGAAAAGTTTTGGAAAATTCTGCAAGTGCAGACCCTGCTGGAATCGACTCTGCACTACACAGAGTCGACTCTCAAGGCTTTGTTTGGGACAAAAACGAGTTTTGAGGCATTAAGAGTCGACTCTAGGAACCTCAGAGTCAATTCTAAAGTGGACAGAAACCAAATCCTACTTCCAGACCTCTCAGAGAATCGACTCTAGCCCTTCAGAGTTGACTCTCATGGGAGTAACTTCGATTTCAACTATTTTTAAGTAACACGAGTCGACTCTGAAGAGTTCCAGAGTCGATTCTAAATTGGACAGAAACGATTTTAGATTCAAAACGTTGCAGGGAGTCGATTCTAAGTGGCCCGAATTGACTCCAGCTTTAAAAATGAACTTTAAGGAGGCATGAGAATCGACTCGGGGAACGCCAGAATCGATTCCCACGTGCCTCAAATTCTAAACTTGTGTTCAAAAGCTCTTCAGAGTCGTTTCTAGCTCTTCAGAGTCGATTCTAACAGCACTATTTTGTGGTTTCAATTGAGTTTAAATAATTAGAAGACCATTCCACATCCCCCACGAGTAAATGCATCTCATGTATAGTGTATTGCCTCAAGAGTGACCCTTTTTGTATGTATTGAATGAATTCCGGTTATGTTCCTCTCGAGAAGAAATGATGACGTTACGTGAGTCAGATAAATATGAATTTAAGACATAAAAAACATATGAATTTAAAAAAAAACATGAGATGAATAAAAAAACATATGAATTTAAAAAAACATATGAATTTAAAAAAAAAAAAACTGAATTTTCTTTGGAAAAAAAAACTTCGTCTGACTTACAAACCAGAACTATCAAACCAGATAAATATGAGAAATGAATAAAATTAGATTCTTTTAAGACATAAAAAATCAAAAATTATCTTTTACATTAATATTACTTCTTAAAAAAATATGAATTTAAAAAAAAAAACTGAATTTTTTTTGGAAAAAAAAAACTTAGTCTGATTTACAAGCCAGAAATATCAAACCAGATAAAAATGAGAAATGAATAAAATTAGATTTTTTTAAGACATAACAAATCAAAAATTATCTTTTACATTAATATTACTTCTTAAAAAAACTGAATTTTCCTTAAAAAAAACTTAGTCTGGTTTACAAGCCAGAACTATCAAACCAGATAAATATGAGAAATGAATAAAATTAGAATTTTTTAAGAAATAAAAAATGAAAAATTATCTTCTAAATTAATATTACTTCTTAAAAAAAATATGAATTTAAAAAAAAAGCTGAATTTTCTTTGAAA